>BOPN01000004.1:986530-989030 GCA_017312705.2 Penaeus japonicus | reverse complement strand
CCCACAAACTTCAAGAACAATGACAAAACAAGTTTTAAAAAAGTATAAAAAAAAATACGCCTTCACTTTAAAAAAGGCAATAACCACAAACATAACAACCACCACGAAACCGCAATAAACTCCCCTCCCCCCCCCCCCCCCCCCCCCTCTCCCTCTCTTCCGTTATCTGTCCGCCCGAGTGAATAATAAGTCTCTCGAATTTCCGGTCGTTTATCTATTTCTTCTTTTCTGTTTATTTTAGGCTTATTAGAGTGAAGTTTAATTGTTTTTTTATATTATTTATCGACTGGCTTCATCTATTAATATCATGAACTTCACCTGTATTTATTTGACGCTATCAATATTCAAATGAGGATTTGCGTTCGCTTAAATCTTTTATAAAAAAACAAATCCTCCAGCTGAAAATTACATAATCATCAATATAAATAAATAATGAAACCTCGGTTAGACAACTGACATCCAACGAAGAAGAAAATGAATCGTTTATTACAAATTGGAAAAAAACAAAACAAAAAACATCGACCTTCCACCAACCAGGATCTCACGTACCCCCCCCCCCCCTCAAAAATAAAAAATAATAATGACACCAATCTAAAACAAAAGAGAAGAAAAACAAGGGGCGAAAGCGTCTAATCTCTCAATATCTTGCAAGATGTCTCCCTTATCCTTCACGCAATCTTAAGAAAGAGGTCGCCGTGTCAATAATTTCATGACGGTGCTGTCCTTGCCTCGCCAGTGCATGGGATGGCACGCGCCAGGCAGGAACACTGGCGGCTGCGTCATCACGTACGGGCTGTGACGTCATCGCGAAGGTTAATGAAATAGACACACGTCTCAAGTGTCGATATTTTGTTTACCTTTCCAAGAGTAATGTATTAATGATGATGATGATCATGGTGATGATTATCATTTTCATTTTCATTGTAATTACTATTATTTTTATTATCGTTGTTATTATTATCATCAGTATCATCATTACTGTCATCATTATCATTATCATTTCAAACACCATTATAATTATCATTGTAGCTATTGTTATCTGCATCAATTCAATGCGTCTCATTACTATTATCATTACCATTATTACTATCATCACTATAATCATCAGTATCATCACTATCATCATTATCATTACCATAACAAAATGAATCAGCATCCATATCATTATCAATATCATCATTATCATCACGCTTCTTAGATCTTTTTGCCGTCTTTATCATCCCACTTTTTTCGCCCAGTTCCTTTTCCTTGTGGTCAGCTGTTCCTATCCCAAATACACGCGATGCTGTAGCCACCCAGGTGCTGATGTCCTCCATCCTGTTTCCTACATTCTACATCCTGACCGCGCATGCATCCTACTTCCTGGCCTCCTGTATGGCTCCGTCTCTATCTGTCTCGCTCTCCTCTAGCTGTTTATCTCTGACTCTCCCTATTCTCTTGTTCTGTTTCTGTCTCTCTCTGTTAATCCCATTTGCCCTCTCCCTCTCCCTCTTCCTCACTCTCCCTCTTTTCCTTCTTCCTCGCTCTTCCTCTTTTCCTCTGGCTCCCACCATCCCTTCCACCATCCCTCCTACTCTTCCTCAATCTCCCTCTCCTCCTCCCTCTCTTTCTCCTCTCCCTCTCCCTCTCCCTCTCTCCCCTCTCCCCTCTCCCGCTCTTTCTCCTCTCGTGACTCAACGGAGGGTTACGCATGTTTACATCTTCAACTGCCGTCTTCCCTGCTCTGTGACAGCCACGTATACGCCGCCTTCCTCGGGCCGCCGCTCATTTCCTATTTCACGCACGTTTGCATCGTCACGTCGGCATTTTTCGTCGGCTTCTTATATTTTTTATATTCTCTCTCCGGTCACACCTTGCCTCTCTCTGTCTCTGTCTCTTTTTCTTTCTCTACTGTTTCTCTCTTTCTACTCTCTCTCTCCGGTCACACCTTATCTCTCTGTCTCTGTCTCTCTTTCTTTCTCTACTTTTTCTCTCTTTCTGCTCTCTTTCTCTCTCTCTCTCTCTCTCTCTCTCTCTCTCTCTCTCTCTCTCTCTCTCTCTCTCTCTCTCTCTCACTCCTTTCTAAGCCCCGCCTCCCTTCTCTCCTATGCAATGTCTCCCCCCCCCCCTCTTCCCTCTCATCTTCCTCCCTTCTCCCGATCTTCTTAGCCCTTGCCTCACTCCTCCCAACCATCACACCTTCTTCCCATCTTTCCTCACCTCAACCTTCCCCCTCCCCCCCTTTCGTTAACGACCCCGCAAACGCCAAACATCAATTACCCGAGAACGTCATTTCCGGTTTCCTTTCACGGCTCACAATGGAGACAATTTAAGAAAGAGAAAATGTAAAAAAAAAGAAAGAGAGAGAAATAAAAATTATGTAAAGAAAATTACATCAAAAGAAAAATCAGGGAGTAGAGAAAGGAGAGGAGATGAGAGGAGATGAGAGGAGAGGACAGAGAGAGAGATGAAGGCTAAGAAGAACAGCAAAATGAAAAAAGAGGCACAAAAAAAAAAAACA
>BOPN01000004.1:979030-981530 GCA_017312705.2 Penaeus japonicus | reverse complement strand
AGAAGGGGGAATGGGGAATGGGGAATAGGAAAGGGGAAGGGGAAGGGAAAAGGGAAAAGAGGTATAGGGGAGGAAAAAGGGAAAAGGGAAAAGAGGAATAGGGGAGGGAAGGCGGAATTGAAAAGGAGGAGGGAAAGCTAAAGGGGCGAAGTGGGAAAGGGAATGGAGAGTAGGATGGAAGGGGGAGAGGGGAAGTTGAGGAAGACGAGTGGGGAGAAAAAGTAGAGAGGAGAAAGGGGAACAGAAGGAAGAGGCTGTACGGAGATGATAACTTGCCTCGCAATAAATCATAGTCACAGTGTCAAACTTTGTCTCTCTTTTATGTACAGACTTACTGCCACTCCCACTCCCACTCTCACTCTCCCTCTCCCTCTCTCTCCTTCCAACATTACCAATATTCTACCAACCAAGTAGCAACCACACACGGCCACCAGGTGTTAAACCCCCCCCCCCCCCCCCGTTCGCCAAGATTCCTGCTCGTGGATGAGGCATCTTTCGCTCACCCCTTTTCCCATCCCCTAACCCTTCTACACCGCGAATAACAGTCCTCCTCCTTCCTACCCCTTCCCCCCTTCCCTCCTTCTCTCCCTCGTCCCCTCTATCACCACTCCCTCCGATGCTGCTGCTGCTCCTCCTCTTTCTTACCACTTCTTTTCTCACTTTCCTCGTTCTTTCCCTCCCTCCTTCCGATCCCGCACCACCACCTCGTCTACCCCTCTTCCTCCTTCCTCCCACTTCTCCCCTTCTCCCCTCTTAGCCCTCTACTCCTTTCCCTTATTCCCTGTTCCCTATGCCTGCCCTCCTCCACCTCCCTAGCCCTTCTGAACTCCTCACCTCCCCTTCCTCTCCTCCCATACTATTCCCTTCCTCTTCGCTCCTCGCTGCTCCTCACCGCGAAAGACATAAACAGAGACTCTCCCACGCCCACAAATAAGCACATTTTTTCAGTCGTTTGGATATGCCTTGCTTCTCGTCTCCCTTTCCCCTTCATCCTTCACTCTTTAACCCCCCCCCCCCCGTACCAATTAACCCTCCCCTTCCCATACAACGGTTTCCTTCACGCATCCATCCCAACTTACTTTTTTCCCTTTGCTCCCTTGCTATCACTCCTTTTCCTCAACCCCTCCCCCTACCCAACACGTCCCTCCTCTCACCCTTTTCCTCTTCTTCCACTTTCTTTTCCTTTATCCTTCCCCTCTGCTCTCTTTCTATTTCCCTTCTTTCCCCTTTCTTTCATCTTGTTTTCCCTCATCTCCTCCTCTATCTCATCTTTTTATCTCTATCCCTCCCCTCCTCTCCCCCCTTCTCCCAACCTCCTCTTTCCCCCTCCCCTCTCACCCTTTTCGCTGTTCCTCCTCACTTCCCTATCCTCACTCTCGTATTTCTCCCCCCCCCCCCCCCCCTACCACTCACGTATGGGTTCTTGATATTACCAAACGGCAAGATGTAGCATCGCGTGGAGGGATGAGGGTGAGAGGTGGGGAGGGAAGCAAGGAGAATGAAAGGGTGAGGGTATAGGTAAGGGTGAGGGTGAGGGTGAGGGTGAGGGTGAGAGTGAGGGTGAGAGAGAGAGTAGAAAGAGAGAGTAGAAGAGATAGTAGAAAGAGAAGTAGAAGAGAGGGGGGAGAAGGAGGAGAAGGAGAAGGAGGAGAAAGAGAATGAGGAAACAGACACGCGCGCACCCCCCCCCCCCCCCCCCCAGATTAACCTGTTTGCCTTGTAAGGTTACAAGTGAGTTCCCTGTAGATACTATGACTACATAAGGGCAAAGCTGAGTATCCCTTAAACTTTTACGAGCCCTGACGCAGACGCATGTCTACTGTATGTGAATACATGTGTTTGTGTGTGTGTGTGTGGGGGGGGGGATTGTCTGTTTGTTTGTTTGTGTTACGTGCCCGAGCGTTATTATTATTAAAATTATAGTGATTATACTAATGACTGCTATGATAAAAACGTGTTACTAATACTAAAAAAAATAAAAATAACAGCAATTGATACAGTGGTGGTAGTAATAGTAATAATGATATCAACAATGTCATTACAAAAAGTTAAAACAATAACATATACTAATTAATAGTACCACTACTAACATCCCAGCTAACAACGCGGACACTGGACACCCTCTTCCAGGGGCGGTAGGAAGGCAGTCTGAAGGCGATCGCAGTAAACGAAGTGCCAGCCAGTTTTTATCCGAGGGGAGAAGGGGGGGGGGCTTTAGTAGCAGTCCTCTAGAGACAAGTTAGCATCTACGCAGCATTGGCCAGGTGGCCAGGTAGCCAGGTAGCCGGGTAGCCGGGTAGCCTCGTTTGCCTGTGTTTATATATATGGCAAAAAAGTAGAATATAAAAAAACACGGAAGTTGGTCCATTAGGGTCTTGATGGTGTGACTTATCTAGGCCTACATCAATGGCTACACATACATACATACATACACACACACACACACACACACACACACACACACACACACACACACACACACACACACACACACGCACAC
>BOPN01000004.1:974030-976530 GCA_017312705.2 Penaeus japonicus | reverse complement strand
GAATAAATAGATAAATAAATAAATAAAACAAATAAATGTAGAGAGAGAGAAAAAGGGTTGGCAGGTGACAGTCACCTCGCGGAATTGAAGTGTTAAAGCCACGTGGAAGGATGTATTGTGATAAACTAAGTCTAAGTACGTGTGTGTGTGTGTGTGTGTGTGTGTGTGTGTGTGTGTGTGTGTGTGTGTGTGTGTGTGTGTGTGTGTGTGTGTGTGTGTGTGTGTGTGTGTGTGTGTGTGTGTGTGTGTGTGTGTGTGTGTGTGTGTGTGTGTGTGTGTGTGTGTGTGTGTGTGTGTGTGTGGGGGGGGGGGGGGGGTGCTTGCGCGCGTACGTTGTGATTCATGTGTTTCTTACCGTGATAGACAGATACACGGAGATAAACTGATAGAGAGAGAGGTGGAAGAGGAAGGGAGAGGGAGAGAGAGAGGGAGAGGGAGAGGGAGGGAGGGAGACTCTCTCTTTGCCTGTTTCCTAAGAACACTCGAACACTCCCACACGCGGGAGGCCTTTCGGCCTGCGCGGGCGTGGGAACACTCGTGCCCAGATCCCGTGGGCGTAAGAGAGCGCGTTGGCGGCACAAAAAAATAAATGATGTATACAACCCACGCCCTCGTGACCCCCCCCCCCTCCTTCCTCCTTGTAACCCGGAAGGGGCGCGAGAGGGCCGCGGGCGTGGCGTTAAAGCAGAGAGTCCCTCCCGCACCGGCGTGTGTGGGCGTAGCGGTGACCCTGACGCCAGCGGGGTAATGGCACACCATGCGCGTGTGTGGCCTTCCTCCTGCATGCGTCATGAGGGAGAGCCACTGTGCCTCTTCCCCCCCCCCCCTCCTCCTCCTCCTCCTCCACTCCTCCTCTTCCTTTATCCTTCCGAATCCTTTCTCCCCTGTTTTCTCTTTTCCTCCTTCTCCTTCTAAAACCTCCAAAAACTACACTTCTATCTCTTCTACCATCTCCACCTCTTCTTCCACCATCTCCACCTCTTCTTCCACCACGGTCTCCATTTCCTCTCCGTCCTCCACCTTCTCCACCTCCTTCTCCTCCACCAAGACCGCTATCTTCTTTTCGACTTCCACCTTTCCTACCCTTACTTCCCTTCCCAACCCACCTCCTCCTCCTCCTCCTCCTCACCTCTATCTACTCTACTCCTACTCCTCCCCTTTTCCTCCTCCTCACCTCCTCTTTCTCTTCCTCGCCATCACCTCGTCTTCTTATCCCTCACCTCCTCTTCCTCCTCCCCAACTCCTTCCTCCACCTTCCTTCCACCGCCTCCTCCTCCCCGACCTCCACCTTCGCCTCCTTCCCCTATTCCTCCTCCTCTCAGCCATCACACACTACAGCACTTAAAGAGGATGGAGGACACACACGGCCGCCCACACGCCCCTGAACAAGCGCCGCCCGGACGACAATACATCTGCACATGCTCACGCCCACGCGCGCGCGCTCGTGACGTCTTCCCCCACCCCCTCCACAAACGCCCACACACGCCTATTGTTTCAATGATATATCTATTGTAAATCTTTGGATATACTTGGATTTATTCCCATTCACACACAGACACACACACACACACACACACACACACACACTCGCACATTCACACAGACACACAAGAATGTATGTGTATACTTACGATAACATCAATCAAAAGAGCAAAACAAATGCCTTACACAGGAAAGACATCAAAGACCTTACATAATTCCATCATTATAAATATCTTAGTCTAATCCTTTTCAATGCTCTACTTTCGCTACCCGACGCTTCTTGAAAGTAAAATAGTTCTAAAACCTAATTGAGCTAGTTTATCTATTTAAAGCACATGTACTTTATACTGTAACATAATTACAACTACAAAAAGTCATAAGAATGCAACAAGAACAAATACCAATGATGCAACCATATTACATCACTTTTATGACGACAAAAGATAAAAAATAATAATAATTAACAAATGACCAACAAAAATAAAGTCACTGAAATGTTTACTAAAAAATCGATGGATTCAATGATAAGAAGACAGGGCTCCTATAAACATCGCCTTGCATAATATTCCAAGGAATTTCCTTCACGGTGTTGCGTCAAAATAAATTGCAAACATTGTGTTCACCAGAATGTAAACAAACATTCAAATTTTCGGCACAAGACCATTTCAATGCATACCCCCCCCCCACACCCACCCACACCCACACACACACGTACCTGAAAGTACACTCAGATTCAATCAGGTTAGTCTATACGGTCTCTGTTATGCACAAAAAGCCCACACAGACTGTGAGCCGCGCCGTTCCAGTTTTGAGTAGGATATAAAAAAACATATGAAGCAGTGGCCGAGGTCAATCAGCGGAAACGAATGCGCTCGCTGCACGGCACAGGTCACGTCGGAAACCGTTTGCACTGGACCAACACGGGCACACATATCCCAGCTCTTGCTTCCTCAGATCCCAAACAACTAACTGCTGGCTTCCCTTTGCTCTCGCTGTTTCTTTGGACTTTCTTCTGGCT
>BOPN01000004.1:966530-969030 GCA_017312705.2 Penaeus japonicus | reverse complement strand
ACCGCGATCGCGAAACATACGACCGCGTGCGCTGCTTACCCGACAACAGCGGCACTCGCGTCGGGCGGTCGGGCGGTCGATCCGTTAGGCTGACCAACTGCAACTGCTACTGTGGATATTGCTTGCGTGATTCGTCATGTTCGGGGCTTTGCGAAAATGGCCTTTTTATTTTGAAAATATATATATTTTTACTCCCCCCCACCCGTCTCTCTCTCTCTCTCTCTCTCTCTCTCTCTCTCTCTCTCTCTCTCTCTCTCTCTCCCTCTCCCTCTCTCTCTGCTATAGACTGTGCTAAAAGCATTTGTCTAATAATCCTTCGAAGGTGATGTCCTTTCAGAAAAGTTTAAGCACGCAAAATTATGCTTAAAAATGCACACGCTAATCTCACACAAGAAAAAAATATATAATCGCCTAAACCTACATATTACTCCACATGCATATACGTACACCCTTTCCCGCCCTCTCCCACTGTCCTCGACCCCCCCCCCCCCCCCCCACCCGGACACACACCACCACCTTTACAGCGCATAGTCATTCACACATACTTCCCTACCCCTCTACCCCCCCCTCTTCCTACGACGAAACATATCTATCAGTCCATACATACATACAATCCCTCCACATAAACAGACAAAAAGAGCACAACCCCCACACAAAATCATCCTTCCCCACTCAAGCAAAGAAGCAAACGAACTAGCACACACAAAACAAACAAACAAACAACCCCCACTCTCCCCCCACCCCCACCCCACCCTCCAACACACGCGCGCCCCCACCTCCACGGAGCCCGCGCGCAACACACACAGACGAGCGAAACCCGCGCCGCTGGAACGCGATCCCCGGGTATAACTTACACCACACAGGAGCACGCCGGCAGCTGCTTCAAATTACACCCCCTCCCCCTCCCCTCTATCCCCTCTCCCATCCCACTCTTTACCCTCTCTCCTCTCCTCTCCTCTCCTCTCTCCCCGTACCCCCTCTCTCTCCTTCTCCCTTTCTCTCCTCTTTCTTTCTCCGTTTGTTCTTTCCTCTCCCTTTCTCCTCGCCTTCTCTCCATCTATCCTCCTTCTCCTCTCCTCTCTAACCTCCTTCCCCCTATCCCCATACCCCTGCCCCCTTGTCCAAGCCCTGTTCCTCCTCCATTCTTACCTCCTTCTGTTTGTCCCTTGGACCCTTACCGCTGCCCTTTTTATCGTTTGTTCCTTTCACCGCCCTTCCCTTAGCGTTTTTGTTATGCTCTCTCTCTTCTCTATTCTGTCTCTGCGTCTGTTTGTTTGTCTCTCTCTCTATCTCTCTCTCTCTCTCTCTCTCTCTCTCTCTCTCTCTCTCTGCATCTGTCTCTCACTCTCTCTCTCTTTTCTCTCTCTGTCTCTGTATCTATCTATGAATATGTCTCTCTCTGTCTTCTCCGTCTTTCTTATTTCACTCTATTTCTTTTCTCTATCTCTCTCTGTTCTCTTTACCTTCCTCCCCCTCCCTCTTGATTTCCCTTCTTCTCTCTCCCTCCCTCCCCCTACCCTTCCCCCTCCCCCTCTCTGCCCTTCTTTCCCGTTGTCCTCCCTCTGTCCACGTAAGTCACCTGATCTCTCGTTGATTGGATAGGTGAGGTGGCGAGGGGGAGGGGGAGGGGGTAAAGGGCGGGATTAAGCTGGAGTGTTTTCGGATCGAATCCTGTACACAATGAACAACAACAGAAATGCGAAGAATTATACATTTACACGACCATCGTCCATGAATGTATGTGTGTGTATGTGTGTGTATGTGTGTGTATGTGTGTGTGTATGTGTATGTGTGTGTATGTGTGTGTGTGTGTGTGTGTGTGTGTGTGTGTGTGTGTGTGTGTGTGTGTGTGTGTGTGTGTGTGTGTGTCTGTTTCGGGCGTCTACAGACAGGAGATATAAATAAATAGACAGACAGAGAGTGAGACCTCCTCCCACGGGAATATCCTTTGATTAATCCTGGTGCTATCCCGGGCGCAGGATAGCAAGAAGGACATCAGGCGATGAATGGTCATGATAGAACTGCCAGACTTCTTGCCGCATTGTACAAATAATACGTATATCTTTTAAGTAAACGTTAAAACACAAATCTTCAGATTAATGGGACCTTTTCTTTCTTTATCTATCTATAAAACAATCGCCAAAGCTCAATCGTTCAGAATATTTCCCCTCCTTTCCCCCTTTCCCCAACTATTCCCTTTTCTCCCCCACTTATCCCTACTTCCCCTCACCTACCCCCTTATTCTCCAAGACTACCCCCTCTTCTCCCAACTTCCTTCCCCCAACCTAACCATTCTTTCCCCAAATACCCCTTTCTCTCCCCAGCTACACCCCTTCTTCCACCCACCTATCCCCTCCTTCCCCTACCTACCCCTCCTTCCCCTACCTACCCCTCCTTCCCCCAACTACCCCCTCCTTCCTTCGCCCAACCCCCACCATTCCATAATTGAATATCGCCCCTCCGACCGACCGATCGCTAAAACAATAAAATTATCAAAAAC
>BOPN01000004.1:946530-961530 GCA_017312705.2 Penaeus japonicus | reverse complement strand
AAATAAATATGAGATAAGGTTGATGGTGTCTTTGTTATCAAATTTGAATATAAATTGCTAATAATAAATATGAATGGGAATGAAGATGCATATGCAGATGCAGATGTATATGTAGACGATGGTGGTCGTGGTGGTGGTGATGGTGATGGTGATGATAATGATGATGATGATGATGATGATGACAATGACGATGACAGTGACGATGACGGTGACGATGTTGATGATGAAAAAAATAACAATAAAAAGAGAATAAAAAAACAAAACAAAAAAACATATACGGTACCCACCCCCAACAAAAAATAAATCCGTAACCAACACAACAACAAAAACCAATACAATACCAAAAGACACACACACACACACACACACACACACACACGCGCGCGCGCGCACACACATACATACACATATACACACTGCAAGCAATCAACCACAGCATACAAAAACATTATCAACGCAACGATATCTGAACATGACAAAAAAAGGTAACGCACAACCTGTCAAAAGCAGACAAGAATCCCAAACAAAAACAGCGGTCACACAAACAGGAAATAACATTCAAATCACGCACCCCCCCCCCGTTCCTTTAACCACTTCACTATATTGTTGATAAATTTTATACGTGTGAAAAAAATGATGTGGGGAGGGGGAGGGGGGGAAAGGGAGGAAGAGGGTGAAGGGAAAGGGAGGGGAACGGGACGGGAGGGAAACGGGAGGGGAGGGAAAGGAACAAAATAAATAAATAAAACCTCTAATACGCGAAGAAATAATCTAGCGCCCACCCGACAGCCCATCCGACCGCCCGACCGACATTCCTCGGCCGTGTTCCGACTGCAGGCCCGCCCGCTGCGTCGCTGCAGAGGTGAACAGAGAGAGAGAGATAAAGATATATAAAGAAGCGAAGAATAGAGGTAGGCTAGGGTGGATAGAGAAATGAAAGAGAGAGAGAGAGAGAGAGAGAGAGAGAGAGAGAGAGAGAGAGAGAGAGAGAGAGAGAGAGAGAGAGAGAGAGAGAGAGAGAGAGAGAGAGAGAGAGAGAGAGAGAGAGAGAGAGAGAGAGAGAGAAAGAGAGAAAGAAAGAAAGAGAGAGAAAGAAAGAAAGAGAGAGAGAGAGAGAGAGAGAGAGAGAGAGAGAGAGAGAGAGAGAGAGAGAGAGAGAGAGAGAGAGAGAGAGAGAGAGAGAGAGAGAGAGAGAGAGAGAGAGATTGAGAGAGAGAGCGGGGTCGGAGATGCTACCCAGACAAGGCGTTCTTTAATCACACCCTTTGACTCATCATTAAAGGGAAACAAACATATGACAAATAATTTACGTGGAAAAAAGAATGAGAAGAGGAAGAGGAAGAGAGAGAGAGAAGGACAGGGAAGAGTAGGAGGGGACAGGAAGAGAAAGAGGAGGTGGGGGCAAGAAGAGGAGGAAGAGGAGGAGGAGGAGGAAAAGGGGAGTGAGGAAGAGGAAGAGGAAGAGGAAGAGGAAGAGGAGGGGGAGGAGGAGAAGGGGGAGGATGAGGAAGATGAGGAGTGAGGATTAGGAGGAGGAGGAGGGAGGATAAGAGGAAAAGGATAAAAAGGAATAGGAAGAGAAGGAGGAGGAGGAGGAGGAAGAGGAAGCCAAGAAAGAAGAGGAGGAAGAGAAATAAAAGAGATAAATCAGAAGAAAAAAAACAGAAAACAAAGCACCCGGAATTGATACTCTGAAAGCAACGCACAATTACTCTCCCTTACACATTCAAATTCCTCTATCAAATCCATCAATTTTCCGCTCAACCAACCCCCACGAAGCCAATATCTGCGTTGCAACTCCGACCACAGATCGCGCGTGCAAAGTGCAATTGCATGCCTTCTTTGCTTCGCTCGCACGCCCAGTGGAAATGCTCAGGCGATCGCGGGCGGGAGGGAGGAGGTGGAGGCAATTTTCACCTCTATGACATGGAGGCATAAGAGACATCGCCTTCCCTCTCGTCTCACAATGGCCGCGATTGAACGAAATCTTGACACCCAAATTAGGCGGTCTCTTTCTCTCTTTCTCTCTCTCTCTCACAGTGTCTTTCGCTCTCGCTCTCTCTTCACGCTCTTGCCTCTTGAAAGACTACTTGAAAAAATAATAAAGAGGAGGGGTTGGAAGAGGTGGGTGGGGAGGAGGGAGGCGGAGAGGAGGGTAGTGGAGGAAGAAATGATGGAGGAGGAGGAAAAGGTGGAGGTGGAAGAGCCGGTGGTGGTAGAGGTGGAAAAGATGGAAGTGGGGAAGGTGGAGGGAGGAGGGAGGCGGAAGAGGAGGAGGAGGAGAACAACGAGTGGAGGAGAAAAAGGTGGAGAAGTGGGAGGAAATGGAGAAGGAGGCAGAAATGGAGGAGTAGGAGGAAACGGTGGAGATAGGGGAGGAGGAGGGAGGCGGAGGAGGAGGAGGATGATAAAACGATAAATGAAACCAAAGATAGAATCACAAACAGGAAATGGATCAATATCAAATTCATGATGCCAAGGCGAGGAGAGAAACAAATAAACAGATATTTTCGAAAAAAAATATAGACTGATAGATATTGATGGATTGATAGAGGAGGGAAAAAGATCATATAAGTGAGAGAGAGAGAGAGAGAGAGAGAGAGAGAGAGAGAGAGAGAGAGAGAGAGAGAGAGAGAGAGAGAGAGAGAGAGAGAGAGAGAGAGAGAGAGAGAGTGGGGGGGGGAGAGAAGACAAAGAAAAAGTGAGAGAAAATAAAACAGACAGAGAGGGAGAAAAAAGATGATGGGAAAACGCAAAATACGATATGCAAAGCGGCACGCCCATCTCGCCCATCACGCCCGTAGGACAGGCGGAAGTGCGGGGATATTCGTCATGAAAAACCGATAAAGAGTAAGCGAGAGAAAAAAAAACGGAGAAATGGTAGGAGAAAAGAGAGGAAAATGCGAAAGGCGTGAAAAGGGAATAAGGAGAGAATGAAGAAGGCACAGCATGGGGAAGTGAGAGGGAGAGGGGGGTGGGGAGAAAAGGGATAAGGGAGGGGCAAAGGGTGTAAGGGAGAGAGGAGGGGAAGGAAGGCGGGGGGAGAAGTAGAGGAAAGGTGTAAACTGAGGTAAAGTAAAGCATTAAAAAAAACACGTAAAAATCCCCTCCCAGCCGACTAAACAATCATTCCGCCAAGGGGAAAAAAAATATCAAGAGAAGACAAAAAAAAAAGATAACCCAAAGATAACAGCGACACTCACAAACGACAAAGACCACGAGCCATTAAAACCTAAAAGAGTCAAGATCGCGTTTAAGTCTTTTTTTTTTTTTTTAATTCCACCCCGACGACCTTGAAATCCAAATTTCCACAGTGCCTTAAAGGTGTATTGCCGAGCGTCTACGCGCACATTGCACACTGTTCCTGGCTTCCCATGGGAGTTGCAACGTCGCACCGACCAAGGAGATGCGCCTAGATCAGTACACGGATACCTTTCCCCTTTAAAAGTAATAATAATAAAATACGTAGATATATGAGCATGTCCATAAATCTCGATTTAAATTTACGCCCCTCTGCAAGTTGCTAGGCCAAATCGTGCAACGGCAAGCAAGAATTATGAGATAACCGAACACAGTCCTTCGGCCTCTGCACACGATACACATCATCGCGGTTGGCACAACCCAGGCCTCTTCTTCTTCTTCTTCTTCTTCCTTATCCTTATCCTTATTTTCCTCCACCTCACCAACCTCATCCACCACCTCATTCTCCTCCTCATCCTCCCCTTCCTCCTCCTCCTTCTTCACAAGACTCCTATCGAGAGGATACCTTGGCACACGTGTTGTGTTACCTAACCTCCGTCTCAGATCTAATATCAAGAGGGAAGAAGGAAGAAGGGAGATGAGGAGAAAAGAAAGGGAGTGGGAGAGGAAAAGGGAGACGAACAGGAGGAGGGAGACGAACAGATGGGGGAAGAGGGAGAGGGAGGGAGAGAAAGAATGCTAAAGAAAGAACGAAAATGACAGATAAAGGACAGAAAGAGCAGAGTAGGGAGAGAAGGAGAAGGATAGCAAGAGAAAGCGCGAGAGCGAGTCAAGCACTTTAAGACCCCCTCCCCCCCAAGGTCGGATGTGCCTGTGAATCACCGTCGGAGGCTGTCAGAAGCTTATCCAAGCTATCTGGTTCCAAAGATTTAACCTGAAATTAAAGGAAATGCTTGTCAGGCGAGGTAGGGAAGAAAAAGAAAGAAAGAGACAGATAGATAGATAGATTGATAAATAGAGAGAGAAAGAGAGAGAGAGAGAGAGAGAGAGAGAGAGAGAGAGAGAGAGAGAGAGAGAGAGAGAGAGAGAGAGAGAGAGAGAGAGAGAGAGAGAGAGAGAGAGAGAGAGAGAGGAGAGAGAGAGAGAGAGAGAGAGAGGGAGAGAGAGAGAGAGAGAGAGAGAGAGAGAGAGAGAGAGAGAGAGAGAGAGAGAGAGAGAGAGAGAGAGAGAGAGAGAGAGAGAGAGAGAAGGCGAGAGAAGGAGAGAGAAGGAGAGAGGAGATAAAGAGAGATAGAGGGAAGGGTTAGAAGCAGGGATGGAGAAGGAAGGGCCGAGAGGGGTAGAAATGAGGGGAGAAGAGGAGAAAAACGGAAGATAATGCGGGTAGGAAAGTTGGAAGGAAAGGGAGTAGTAGATTAAAACAGAGAGAGAAAGTGAGACAAAGAGCGCACGAGAAAGAGCGTGAGAACAGGAAATGCTATAGACGTGCACACGCACAAACATAAACTGGTGTCAATAGGAGGGCGACAAACAATGCTTGCAAACACTCTCTCTCTTCCCCCAGGCGAATACGTGCGTGCTTGCTTCTTAACTAGCCGGGTAAACAAAAGCACACAGCCTACCGAGGAACAAATCCAGACCCCAGCGAAGGATTAGTGTCTCTGCAGCCTCCAATCTCCCCTCCCCTCTCGCTCCCACCCTCATCCCTCGAGATCAGACAACCCCCCAATACCTCTCCACCCCATCCCACCCCACCCCACCCCACCCCACCCCTACACCAACCCCATCCCCCAACAACGACCAACAGAAAAAAAAACAACAACTCAAAACTGAGTACTCACTGAGATCATGGAGAGAGTAGAGTATGTTGGGCTCGTTGGCGTGGACTGTGCGCACGCTGGTGAAGTTGCCCTGCATGTAGTAGACTCGATAGCCCCGGATCTCGCCGTTGGGCTCCGAGGGTTGCGACCATTGCAAGTCCACGGAGCGGTCGTGCACCCGTAGCAACGTCAGGTTCTCCGGCGGGCCCGGAACTGAGGGGGGGAAGAAGGGGGAAAGGCGATTAATTAAGCTGGATGGGGAATATGTTATTGATGTTAGATCTTTTGAAGAAAGATTCTTTTAAAAGTACACTCAAAAAATAAAATAAAAATCCGAGAAAGGGAGAGAAAATGGTATTAATTGATATAAAACGGAAATAACTACTATCAAAAACTTTCTATTTAACATAAAAATCTATCACACAGGTATCCCAGTGCTGCGAGACAGAGAGGGATACGGGAGAAAGGGATAATCAACACGAGTAAATATAATTTATATCAGAAACATCTTAATAAGGTGAGATTTGTGACATATACAAAAAAATTGACAAACTGAGAAAAAAATCTACCTAAAAATAGAAAGCATTATTGATAACGTCCTTTATATCTTAACAGATAAATCTAACACACACACACACACACACACACACACACACACACACACACACACACACACACACACACACACACACACACACATACACATACACATACACATACACATACACATACACATACACATACACATACACATACACATACACATACACATACACATACACATACACATACACATACACATACACATACACATACACATACACATACAC
This sequence comes from Penaeus japonicus, assembly GCA_017312705.2. NCBI lineage: Eukaryota > Metazoa > Arthropoda > Malacostraca > Decapoda > Penaeidae > Penaeus > Penaeus japonicus. Next base: position 955,679 of record BOPN01000004.1, on the reverse strand, counting down.
ATACACATACACATACACATACACATACACATACACATACACATACACATACACATACACATACACATACACATACACATACACATACACATACACATACACATACACATACACATACACATACACATACACATACACATACACATACACATACACATACACATACACATACACATACACATACACATACACATACACATACACATACACATACACATACACATACACATACACATACACATACACATACACATACACATACACATACACATACACATACACATACACATACACATACACATACACATACACATACACATACACATACACATACACATACACATACACATACACATACACATACACATACACATACACATACACATACACATACACATACACATACACATACACATACACATACACATACACATACACATACACATACACATACACATACACATACACATACACATACACATACACATACACATACACATACACATACACATACACATACACATACACATACACATACACATACACATACACATACACATACACATACACATACACATACACATACACATACACATACACATACACATACACATACACATACACATACACATACACATACACATACACATACACATACACATACACATACACATACACATACACATACACATACACATACACATACACATACACATACACATACACATACACATACACATACACATACACATACACATACAATTAATGGCAATGTGGAGGAACGGAAGGCTTCGTTGTGTACGTGTCCGGTCGCGTATTAGCGGAAATGATTGTGGGTGTTTGTCATGTGCTAGACAGCGCCCCCCCCCCCCCCCCCCCCCCCTCTCCCTATCCCAGTCCCCTCTCCCGTCCCCATCTCCTGCCATGAACATGAATCGCCCCCGCTTTGTGTAGCTCATTATTGTAGTGTCGTCCTCTTCCTTGCTTTCGTGCGTGGGTGTGTATGAGAGCGCGCTCGCGCACATGTTATGTGCTTCTTTGCAAAGATAGATATACACTTATAAATACTGATACACAAACATTAGCCTATACTGACCCACAAACAAACTCACGTAAGCGCAAACCTATATAAACAAACATACTCGCATACGAACGACGCGCGCGCACGCACCCTTGACACACAAGCAAACCTCCGTCCCCAAGCGACGAACCAAGAACGTGAGCAGGCGAGCAAAACCAGCTTGCATGCGTGAACCAAGCAACACCAAAAAGGCAGACCAAGGAGGAGGGGCAGGAAGTACGCCACACGACTTCCCCCCAGCCCAACCCCCCCCCCCCCTCCCCAGCTCCTATAGACCTTCCTCCACTCCCCTCCCCCCGACTGGAGCAGACGGCATGGTGCGACCCCGGCCATTATGACATCCCTGTTAAACCCGGCGGGGGATTAAGAGGACGGTAAACGTGAGCTTGTATGGTCGCTGCAGCCCTGCCCACTCGCTCGCCTTCTCTTTGAGCCTCTGCCTCTTTTTAACTCTTTCTGGTTCCCTCTCTGTTTACTCTATTCATTCGACCAGAGAGCGAGAGAGCGAGAGAGTGAAAAGCGAAGAGAATAGAGAAGAGAAAGAACAAGCGAAAGAAACAAGAGGAAAAACACAAACAGATGCAGAAGTGAAGAGAGCGTGAGAGAGAGAGAGAGAGAGAGAGAGAGAGAGAGAGAGAGAGAGAGAGAGAGAGAGAGAGAGAGAGAGAGAGAGAGAGAGAGAGCGAGCGAGCGGGTGTGCCAGCGAGACCGCGCGACTGCTTGAGAGGAAGGATGGAAGGAAGCGGCCGGGCCAGCCACCCAAGGAAGTATCGACTGCAGCCCGGCGACGAAAAAGGGGTCAGCGACCTTGTATACCTGCAACAAAGGCCGAGAGGAGAGAGATAAAATCCGTGACCCCCCCCCCCCCGCCCCTATCCCTCATCCCCGTGCGCTGATCCAGGGAGATGCAGCCTCCAGTCCACCTGACTGGAGGGGGAGGGGGAGGAGGAGGGGAATGGTGGGATAAGGACGGGGAGGGGGAGGATGGAGTAAATGAAGGGTGGGGGGAAGGACGAGGAGAGGGAGGAGAGGGGAAGCGAAGGGTGGGGGTAAGGACGGGGAGGGGGAGTGATGGGAAGGGAGGATGAGAGGGGGTGGAATGCATTAACACCTGGCCAAAGGGTCACTCAGATCAGGTCAGAGGTCGGCAAAGGGAAGGGTATAAGTGCTGGGAAAGTCTCAGTGACCAGACCTACGCACGTGTTGAAGAAATAGGCCTATCTTCCGACGAGGCAAGGTCTAGACTAACAGAATTTCCAACTACGGTAAAAGTACGGAACCAATCAAGCTACAAGATAAATAACAAATCAAATAAATGACTGACGTACTAAAATGACAACAACACTAACAATCGTATGACAAAAATCATCGTAATAAAAAAGTGACAACAAAATCAGCATCACAAACAGCAATCAATAAGTAACATTAGAAAAAAAGCCCTCCGCCATAGGCCTAAACAAACGGAACCCAAGCAGACCCAACCGCCGCGCCGCGCCGCTCCGACCCGCCCGCACACCGCCCATCCCAGCCAGCCATCGCGGGACACAGCGGCGAAAGATGAATGCTTTGTATGCTAGAAACAGACAGATTCCCAACGCAATCTTATTATTATTATTATCATTATTATTATTATATATATATATTTGTTTTTGGTTTCCTTCGTATGGCTCATCTATCATATTTTTTTGTTGGTTTTTGTTTTTGCGTTTGTTGTGTTTTGCTTTACTTATCTTTCTCTTACTCGTTCTCCTTCCTTTCTTCCTCCTCCCTCCCCTCTCCTACTTTTCATTCATATCCCCCTCTATCTTTCCCACCTTCCCCCCCTCCCCAGCACAACCAATATATCCCCTTCATTCTACCTACATATGCACGCACACAAGCCAGTGTACCCGTGCGCACCATGTCAGTTCCCCATCTCCATGTATTTCCTTCCTCTTCCTCCATACCACTCATTAATGTACGTATCATTACTGTTTTCTTTTTTGTTATTCTGTTTGTCTATTGACTGGCTGTCTGTCCGTCTATGTGTCTAATTGTCTATCTATTTTTATGTGTCTGTCTGTCTCTGTGTCTGTCGTTTTATTTTCTTCCTCTTCTTTTCTTCTTCTTCTTCTCCCTCAATCTCCATCTCTTCCTCCTCTGCCCCCTTTTTCGTCCTTCATGACCTCCTCTTCCTTTCCCTCTCCCGTCCACCCGTGTCCTCTTCCCTTTCCCCTCAGTCTCCCCTCGTCCTCCCCTCCCATCTTTCCTCCCCTACAAAGACCCCTGCCTATTAATATCTGCCCCCTGGCGGCTTCCTCCTTCGTCCCCGCTACAGCCTACGACCTACTCGTCTCCCCGTCTCCCTCTCCCTCTCTTTCGCTCACATATTCATTTTGCTCTCTCTCATACATTCATTCATTCAATCTTTCTCTCTCTCATTCATCCCCTCAACCTTTTCCTCTCGCTCTTTCTCTCTCTTATTCATTCACTCAATCTCTTTCCCTCCTTTTCTTATCTTGTTCCCCTCTTCGTACCACGCCAATTTCCCTCTCCTTCCCTCTTTCCCCTTTCTTCTAGTGTTTCTCCCTCACTCGGATACTTTGCCCTTCCGAACTCTCTCCCCTCATGGGAACTTCTTCCGTTAAATTCATTCTCCGAATATCATCTAACTTTCTGGTTATCTAAGTGCACGAATATATAGATGAATAAATCAAGAAATTGGAATTAGATCTCCCACCAAAGATAGAAATATACGTTAATATGACAATTTTTTTTTACTAATATCAGAGAAAAGAAATTGTTCATAATTCATGTCTCCGAATTAGAGTTTCTGATGTTCTTCCCTTTCCTCCTTATTTCATATTCATTCCTCTGGTTGTTATTTCCACCTTTCTCTCTTCTATTCCCCTATCTCCTGTTTCAGTTCGTGAGTCAAACTTTCCTTCGCCCTTGTTTCTACCTCCTCTTTCTCTTTTTCTTTCTTTCCCCTCTTTCTGTTCGTGTCTCTGCTTTTCTTTCTATTCTTACTACTTGTCTTTCTACATTTTCTTTTTCTTTCTTTTCTGTTGTGATATTTCATTTCACATTTCCCTCTATTTCTCTTACTACTTCTATACCCCTAATTATCAGATTTCTTCCTCTCCCTCTTGTCTTAATGGCTGTGTCGTATTTTCTTTTCTTTTTATCCTTCACACGCCAACTTCCCCCTTTCTGATCTTTACTTTCCGCTCTCGCTCTCGCTCTCGCTCTTGCTCTTGCTCTCGCTCTCGCTCTAGCTATCTCTTTCTCTCTCTCTCTCTTTCTCTCTCTCTCTCCAACCATCTTACTTCCCTCCCTCACCTCTTTCCTTACTCCTTTAAACCCTTTAACCCCCCCCCCCCCATTTACAAACACATACAACAAAACCCAAACTAGACCAAAGACCCAATACATTTAACGAGCTGCCCCCTTCGCATTTGCATACCAAACTCTCCGCCCTCACCCCCTCCCCCTTTTACCCATACCTCCTACCCTCATCTCTCCTCACTCTCTTCCCTCCCTCCCTCCCCCCTTCTTATTCCAACCCTCTCCGAACCAACCCTTTCCCCTTTCCCTCTCTGTATCTACCTCATCCCCTTTCCCCCTCCCACCATACCTACCCCTCCTACCCTCATCCTACCTTTCCCCCTTCCCCCTTCCTACCTTGACCCCCCCCCCCCCCCAACACAACCTCTCTTATGACCCGGCCCAGTGACAGAATGGGCGCGAGGCAAATACGGGCGGCCCCCACTACTGTTCGCCGACCGCCCTAGTGGGTATTATACCTCCTGCCCCCCCTCTCCCTCCCCATCCCTACGCCCTCGATCTAAGTGCTTCCGATAACTGCCGCCAATAAGGGACCGGTTTTAAGAGCTCGGTCTAAACAGCACATCGGCTCATTAGCACAGAGCTTACAATGGCGCGGTATATCACACGGTAACAGGCTGCATCCGATAGGTTAGCTTAATGGTAAATCGCTATGGTTCACACGCCATAAATCAAATAGATAAATACATAAATAATAAGACAGAGGTCTAGTATAACCATTGGACAAAAACAAACAAGGAATAGCGATCATCACTACATAAAATTTACCTTAAAAAAGTGCATAGAATTGTATCGATTTACTTTAAAAAGTAACTTTCGATAAAACTATTCCCTAGTGGCATTAACTTTCAATTACCACTCATTTTCTTAAATACTTCCGGGAAACAGTAAGAAAACTTTAAAAAATGTAAATATAAGAAAAAAAAGGAGAATGAATAGTGGGAACGTGAGAGGAAATTCAATTAAAACGCGAATACCTCAAGGAAGAAAATACAATAAATAGAAACAAGAAACAAAAAAAACGAACATTAAACTATAGCAGAAAAAAAACGAAACGAAAAAAAACATGACGAAAAAACACCTTTTAAAAAAAGTCACAAAGTCCATTTTATCAACTCAGCGACAAAAATTCAGCTGTGACGAAATTAACGGACTCGAGTAGGTAGAGGCTGTAACCATGGTAACAGATGCATCCCCGAAGCTCACCGAGAGAACGACAGCGGATCTGCATAGGAACTGCACCAGGACCCGACCGAGAGAACTCGAACGACAGGTTGCGCGACAGGTTGCAAGGCGAGCCAAGAGCGTATTAAAAAGAACGTTGAATGCAAAGCTCGGATAATGCAGCAGCCGACAGAACGTAAGTATATTCGAGAGCTAACGGGGAGCGGCCCAGATGGCAGAGTCAACCCTTTGGGATACGGGCGCTTGCATTGGTACGAATATGCGGATACACGAAGAAGTATCAATGCAGACACACTTACAGACACATACGCTGTCGCAATCTCTTTCTCTCTCTCTCTCTCTCTCTCTCTCTCTCTCTCTCTCTCTCTCTCTCTCTCTCTCTCTCTCTCCTCCTTCCACACCCTCTCTCTTTCTCCTCCTTCCACACCCTCTCTCTTTCTCCTCCTTCCACACCCTCTCCCTCCCTCCTACCCTCTCTCTCCATCCTTCCCCTTCTCTCATACAAACCTCCCCATAGCCCTGCCCTCTACACATCCCCCCTTATATCCTTACCCCAACAACCAAAGTTCGTTCGCAATAGCACAGGCGGAAGGACCAAGCACCCCCCCTCCTCCCCCTTGCCACCTCCAAACTCTCCGCCCGCTGCTTCTCCAAACGAAACCTCGATGCGCGCAGGTAATCAGTGCCGCCAGCTTTGCTCGCTAATTGGAGATCTTGTCTTGGGGGAAAGAAGAAAACAAACGCACTATCTATATATATACATATATATATATATATATATATATATATATATATATATATATAAATATGTTTGTATATTTGCTAGTGTGTGTGTGTGTGTGTGTGTGTGTGTGTGTGTGTGTGTGTGTGTGTGTGTGTGTGTGTGTGTGTGTGTGTGTGTGTGTGTGTGTGCGCGCGCGCGCGAGCGCGAGGGAGAGAGGGAGAAATCTTAGATATGTAGAATATGATTTAACAACAAAAAATAAAAACTACATAACGGACAAACTTCAACCAGCTGATTTGGGCAAAACGTGAGAGTATTTTAACCATTCACTGGGGGTGAAAATCAGCACGTCGGCGGCGGGACTGAACACAATGCCGCAGACCTGCTCAGTAATATTTTGCACAAGTTACTATATGACACGTCTGTACATTTTGAATCTATTGTATTAGTAAACTATATATTGAGATTAATGATTTTTCTAAGTGGTGGCATATTTAGAGGGTCGTAGAGAGTTTCGAGATGGATATTGCTGGTGTAGACGTATCCATACTTATGTAAGTATATACCAAGAGCTTTGCCGAGTGCGAAAATTCCTATCTTTTTGAAATAACAAAAAAAAAAAAAACACAAATCATTGTTATTATTATCATTATCACCATTATAATAGTAACAATAATAGTAATAACAATAATAATAACAATTAATCATACTTAGAAACTTGGACCCCCCCCCACCGTCCTCTGCCGTTCAAGAATGACCGAAGGCAAGCAACCCTTCAGCATCTTATTTCTGCTCGTTTGTAAAGCGAGCATAGAAAGTAAATGCCAGAGAAGCAACGGCTCTTACAAAAACACCCAATGCATTGCTGTCACTTCGCTGTCAGCAGGCACCGATCGCTTGCTGTCAGCTCTCCCTGTTTACTCAGGATCAGTGGCCTGATGGCAGCCACTTTTATCACCTATCATTACGCTCTTTCCCTTTCCCTTTTTGCTTCCTCTTACCCTTTCGTTCTCCTTCGATCTATTTTGTTTTTCTTCCTTTTAAAATCTTATTTTCCACATTATTCTCTTCCTCCCTTCTCCCTTTCTCTCTGTTCTTCAACCCCTCCCTTTCCCTCTTCCTCTTTCTCTCCCTCTCATTTTCCCTCTCCCTCTCTCTCCTCCAGCTTGCTTATCTTTCTCGTAATACGCCAGCGATGCAGACATTAACCTTTCGGGAATGTCGGTAAGGTTGTACTACAAGAGCTACGGCTAAGTGTAATGGCGCTAAGTGTAATGGCTCTCTCTATCTCTGTCTCTCTCTATCTCTATCTCTGTCTCTCTCTATCTCTGTCTCTCTCTCCCCCCCATTCGCCAGCGTACCTGCATAGCGACCGCATATACGCCGGATTGGTCCGTCGAAAAGAAACTTTTTATTTTTAACCTTCCCACTCCCCCTCCCCCCTCCCCCCTCCCCACAACCCCTACAAAACCCCGGTAGAGTGGCGCCGGACGGTGAGACTAAGGGCGGATTGCAAACAAGGGGAAGGGGCGAAAGGAGAAAGGGAAAGAGGGAAGAGAGGAACAGGGAGAAGAGAGAAGAAGTGAAAGGAGACTAGGGAAAGAGGGGTGGGGAAAAAAAGAAGAGAAGGAGAAGGAGAGGAAAGGGAAGAGTAAGAGGGAATAGGGGAATAGGGAGGAAGAGAGAACTGGGGAGGGGGACAGAGAGAGAGAGAGAGAGAGAGAGAGAGAGAGAGAGAGAGAGAGAGAGAGAGAGAGAGAGAGAGAGAGAGAGAGAGAGAGAGAGAGAGAGAGAGAGAGAGAGAGAGAGAGAGAGAGAGAGAGAGAGAGAGAGAGAGAGAGAGAGAGAGAGAGAGAGAGAGAGAGAGAGAGACAGAGAGAGAGACAGAGAGAGAGACAGAGAGAGAGAGAGAGAGAGAGAGAGAGAGAGAGAGAGAGAGAGAGAGAGAGAGAGAGAGAGAGAGAGAGAGAGAGAGAGAGAGAGAGCTCACCCACTACCCCCCAAAAAAGCGATGATGTTCGCGTCAGAGGGCATAAATCTGCGTTCCCTTCGCCCCCCCCCCACACCCACCCCATACAACCCCTTCCCCCTATTTCCATAGCACTCCTTCCCTAGACGAACGACAAAAAGGAGACGCGACTTGCTCAGAGGGTGAGAGACAGATTCATTTCTCTCCTCTGCCAACCTCCCTACCTGTCCCCTTGTCTCGCGTTTCTCTTCTTGTGTTTTCTTTCCTCCTCTCTTTCTCATTCGCTTTCTATTAGCCCTACTCTATCTTCGCTTCTTCTCTTTTTTCTTGCTTTTCTCTCTGCCTTTCTGTATTTCTCTTTGTCGTTGACTTTCTCTCTCTCTCTCTTCTCTTCTCTCTCTCTCTCTCTCTCTCTCTCTCTCTCTCTCTCTCTCTCTCTCTCTCTCTCTCTCTCTCTCTCTCTCTCTCTCCCCCTTCCCCTGATGAACAATTTTTGCGTAACATTCCTTCTGTGACTACGAAAAACTCTTCCCGGTATGGTTACTTTTAAGCCATGACCAACAGGGCAGTAAAATTTCTCTATTTGACTGCCTTACTGTTTCTCTCTATGTGGAGAGAGATGCGAACACGGACACAGACAGACAGACAGATAGACAAGACAGACAACTCCCCCTCCCCCTCCCCCCCCCCCCCCCTCCCCCTCCTCTCTCTCTCTCTCTCTCTCTCTCTCTCTCTCTCTCCCTGACGCGCTACGTGCGAGTGAGTCACTAGTTGTGTTCGAAAATCACTCTCCAAAGCTGTAGTAACACAGACATCTTCGGTGATGTTCCCCCCCCCCCTCCCCCCGGGAAGAGAAGATATAA
>BOPN01000004.1:911530-914030 GCA_017312705.2 Penaeus japonicus | reverse complement strand
CCAGCACCTCCTACAGGAAGTAACCCCGATATCAAGTTATCAAGGAATGGCGAAGGATTCAAGTCCAGCCGTTTATCCTGATCATGTTTACCCAGCTGTTTGACCCACGCTTCCTAAAATAAATGACTGAATGTTCAAGACTCCTGAACTCCCCTCAGCGGGTGCTGATGTGTTAGCTTGTTCAATTATGTGGAACATACATCATAATGAAGATAAATCAGAGAGGATAAAGTATGAAGAGATGTTCTTATTGGATACTCATGTGTGGATATATTGGTAGCCTTGAAAGGGTGATTTTCGGTGGAATTATACAAAGAACGATTGAGAAATATATATACGGACATGTATACGCGCCAGTGATAAGTAATTATCGGATGTTCATATCGAAATCCAAAGAAATACTTGACTTAAAATATACATATTCACGAACAGATATTAGCACTTTCATACATAAAATACAACGATGAAGGACTTTGCTTAATAGTAAGAACATAAGGTACAAATATCACACACTCACACACACACACACACACACACACACACACACACACACACACACACACACACACACACACACACACAGCTATGCCAGATGTTCCTTTGCTAACCCAACAAACGATATCTTGTACTTACTCCCTTCGTCGGTCATAACGGCCACCGTGGATGAAGGTCCGTCCCCCTCAGGGTTAAAGACCTGGAGGGACACCAGGTACTGTGTGTAGGTGCGGAGACCCTGTACAACGTGATTCTGAAACACCCAAGAGACGGTTAGATGGGGCCGAAGTGAAACCTGCTGGGGCATCCCATCCGCTCTCCGCCGTGAACGCTCATTCAGCACTGTTTTCATTCGTAGTTTTCGATATCAAAAGGGGCGTGAAATTAATCTGATTTAGACTTCGTTTGTTGAAAGTCTGCAAACTGTCTGATAGTATATATAATCATTGGTGCTGTATGGTATCTTCGGTCCCTGTTACAAGCGACCTTTCGGAAAGAGCAAAGGGAGCCATACTCTTCCTCCAGTTCATCTCTAACAGACCTTACAAAACTAGGAATGATAAATGTGAGAATCACATTGCAGAGAAGAGCAGATGGGACGTCAACAGGACGGATATAAGAGGCCGAACAGGTATGCACACACACACACGACACACATTTAACATGCGGTCACGTTAAAATAAATTGGTGTACTACATCTAACTAATGTGCTACTTCCAGAGTCTAACTAAAATTATTATCATACGCTACCATTTTCATGTACACATGCAAGTGGTGTTTTTTCCAGTCATGCACCGTGATTGTTTTTGTAACGTCTATTATGAGGTGTATAGACTAGTTACCCCCTGATTCGACGCCGCCGCTTATACAGAAAACGTACATAGCTCAAGTGGTACTAGAGAAAATGGAACCGCTTTCACAGAAAACGTATCTAGCCGCTGAGGCTACTAGAGAAAACGGAATCGCATAACTCGTGATTTTATGGGTTGACTAAAGTATCTTTGGAGTGTGCCTTTCAATATGTACAAAAGAGATTTATTTTTAAATATATACATTTAGAACTTTTACAGTAGCAAACAAAAACTATCCAGGAAATAAATATAAATTCCTCGATTATTGTAAAATAACAATACAATAATTATATGCATTTATCTGTACAAGAGATAACTTTATACTATAATAATACTGAGCATTACTTTCACGAATACTGACAAATATAATTACAGAATCCTATATTCAAAAGTACGCCGTAGGGTCAAAGGGAGACAATGTAGGTAAGAACTCTATCGCTATAAACAAAATGACATGAAATATCCAACGCATGTGAAATTCTACCCATACAAAGGCAAAGACGAAATCCAATATCTTGCGTAATCCTTTTGAACGAAATTTACCATATCTTATCATCGCTAACAATAATTCCTCTTTGTACTTTATCTTACTTATTATTTCTAAATAGAATGAGTCGGGGATGTGAGCAAGATTTTTGGTGTATCGTTCAATAAAAATCCATGAATGAAATATCTGAATTTTGGGCAGGGCTGAAAGGGAAGGTTCTTGTTAGTGTGTTACCTTATTGTTAGTAACTAAGGTAACTAGGTCTCTTCATTATGGATCACAAAAATTATGTTAATGTTTTAAAATCACTGGTTGCAACATGTGTTTGATTCTCTGTGAGTTACGTTAGATATTGTGACTGTAATAATGATAATAATAATAATAATAATAATAATAATAATAATAATAATAACAAAATGATGATAATAAATATGATTACAATAAGACTAGTAATTATAATAATGATAATAATGATATTTATCATCATCACAATTATTAATACTATTATCATAATAATAAATTCATGATAAATAAAATCACACTTAACATTATAACTATATAAAACTGATAGGTCAGGCATAAAAACAATTCATACTTGACAAAACACACACACACATATACGCACACACACATGTTATATGTATGTGTATATATATATATATATATA
>BOPN01000004.1:886530-901530 GCA_017312705.2 Penaeus japonicus | reverse complement strand
ATTCATTGATTCGTTCAGGGCGATCATTTCTGAATGAGATATCGAATGAATCACTAGATATTCAACACTCACTCATTTACAATCGCCAGTGGAATATACAATTTACTCATAAAGATACTCGCAGACGCAGATGGAAATAGCCTGTGTTGAAATTTAAATGTTGATACAAACGCCAAGTATTTTACAGGCTCGATCGTGGTCTTGTATTTATGTGCGTTTGTGTTTTTGTTTGTTTGTTTGTTTGTTTGTGTGTGTGTGTGTGTGTGTGTTTGTTTGTTTGTTTGTTTTTGTTTTTGTTTGTGTTTGTGTGTGTGTGTGTGTGTGTGTGTGTGTGTGAGAGAGAGAGAGAGAGAGAGAGAGAGAGAGAGAGAGAGAGAGAGAGAGAGAGCGAGAGAGAGAGCAAGAGCGAGAGCGAGAGCGAGAGAGCGAGAGAGAGAGAGAGAGAGAGAGAGAGAACAAGAGAGCATGCGTACATATGCCTTATGAATGAATGAATCGATGTATGTATGTAATGCATACATCTATGCATATATAAGCATACATGCATTCGCAAACATACATACAAAACAATCCCGAGTACCGTGGGCGCGGAGGAGGCACTAACAGCCCCCCCTCCCCCGTCCCCCAAGCCAGAGAGTATCCCATGTGTCAACACTAATAACGAAATCGGCCAAATGAAAAACGGAATCTCGGCCAAATAATACCGAAATCCGACATAATCCCGGTCGCCTTATAACGAAATCGACGAGATTAGGAGCGAAATTAGACTAAATCTCCGCCGCTTTGTAATGAAACTGGCCCAAATCTCCTCCACCTTATGGCGAAATCGGACCAAATCTCCTCCACCTTATGACGAAATCGGACCAAATCTCTTCCACCTTATAACGAAATCGGACCAAACCTCTTCCACCTTATAACGAAATCAGACCAAACTTCCTCCAACTTACAACGGAATCAGACCAAACTTCCTCCACCTTATAACGAAATCGGACCAAACTTCCTCCATCTTATAACGAAATCGGACCAAATCTCTTCCACTTTATAACGAAATCGGACCAAACTTCCTCCACCTTATAACGAAATCGGACCAAACTTCCTCCACCTTATAACGAATTCGGACCAAACTTCCTCCACCTTATAACGAAATCGGACCAAACTTCCTCCACCTTATAACGAAATCGGACCAAATATCTTCCGCTTTACAACGAAATCGGACCAAATCTCTTCCACCTTACAACGAAATAGGACCAAATTTCCTCCACCTTACAACGAAATCGGACCAAATCTCTTCCGCCTTATAACGAAATCGGACCAAACCTCTTCCCCCTTATAACGAAATCGGACCAAATCTCTTCCACCTTACAACGAAATCGGACCAAGTCTCGCGGCCGTAGATCTCGATGTGACGATACCCCCCCCCCCCCATTCCCCCGCCTCCTCTCCATCGAAATCCTCACTGTCATTAGGAGCCATGAGTTGTCGATAATTACACGGGTGCAATTATTAGTTCGTTATTTGTGAGGAGGCGCTGCACGACGAGGGGAAAGCGAGAGGGGAGTGATTATTCATGCGGGAAGTCCGAAAAAAGGTCCTTAAAAAAAAGTATATTCAAGATCATGATTAGTTCTGATTCCTTACTTGAGGAAGTTATTCTTACGGCAAGTTTTCACACAAAAACACAAAAAAAAAAAAAAAAAAATATATATATATATTTTTATAAGTATATCAAAGATCATGATCATTTCCTATGACTCTAGGATTTCTACTATAATAATTTCCGTGATGGGAGAAATTCCGAATGTGCTTTTAAGGAAATGAAAATGATTTTTGAAATAAGAAGAAATAAAATTCACCAACTACTTCACTGAGGAAGACAGGCAAGAATAGCAATAATAACAACAGGGCTGTTTTATTAATCCTGATAAACACAACAAACCAGGAATTTCTATTAATAAAATGTGTTATAAAAGCTACCTTTATATAAACTTCGTTCGTTGTCTTTGTTTTTCTTTTTTGCTTCTTTTAGATATGTAGTGTTCAAGATGTTGATAATGATTAATCAGATGAGGAAGAGGAGGAAGAAGATGAAGAAGGGGGACAAGAGTGAATTAACAAAGGGAAGGAGATGAAGAAAGAGAAGAGAAAATAGATAAAAAATAAAATAGATCCACAAGAAAAGAAAAAACGAATAAGATAAAGAATAACGATAAGAAGAGAAAAATGAGAAAAAAAACATGATGAAGACGAAGAAAAAAAGTAAAAGAAAGAAAGAAGGATTAACGAAGTATTTTTCCAAATAAAGCTGTAAACTAAGCCTGGAATAATCCTACCGTTGAACAATATGCTATTTCCAGAACAAGTGATCAAATGGGAAGCGTTGTTCTATTCTCAGTGTTCTGTGACCTTTTTTGTGCTTTGAAGCAACTGTATACAGGAAAATGGGTTCCCTTTGGTATATCCTGTTGAATTGTTTGAGAAAACAATGCTATTCTTAGAAGAAGAACATGGAGATAATTGACCGAACGTTATTGAAAGAGATAAGCAAATACAAAAAAAATATGTAGAAATGAAAACGAGTAATATCATCGTGACCCAATGATTGGTGTTAGTGGACGAACAAGACATTATATAGAGAAACAATATACCAGAAAATAATACCAAAAATACTGTTTTCTAGAAACATACTGTATATACGTAATGCAAATACAAACGCGCTATACATGGGAAAGAAGTAATTATTAACTTGACCACAATCTAAACTTGATTTCAAAGCACATAAACTAAACATAACATAAACTAAACGTTTTAAAATGACCAAAAAAAAAGTTATTCTTGAACAGCTAAACACCTAGTAAAAAAGTAAACAAATTGTTATACCAGAACATCTGCATACCCAGTAAAATGAAAATAAAAATGTTATGCCAGTAGAGCACCTAGTAAAATTCCAACAAAATGTTATGCCAGAACAACTAAACCACCAATAAAACGTAATCAAAATGTTCTGCCGGAACAACTGAACAGCCAAAGAGCAATGTTCATGATTGGGTCGCCATGACTACACCACCATCTTGAGTCCTTCAACTGACCCCGCACTGTGGACTCTCCTACCAGGCCTACCAACATCGCCGCCATTACCTGCATTGCACATTCTTTACTGCTTATAAACAAAAAACGAACAAAAAAAAACTTTCAACCCATTATTAAAACTTCAAATTCATAATCACTCGACATCATAAATCCAGTTTCGTATCTATTCATCATTTTATGACCAAAAAGAGATTGATTTACGAAGATAAGGTTAAGCGGTATGACATGAAAATCTTCTCCTAATTGGCAACACTGGCTGAAGACGCTCCCGTGGTCCAAACCTGTTTTGTTGTCCCTGCCCGACCTCTCTGGGTGACCTTTGACCTCTCCTTCCCTCCCTCTTCGTGTGACCTCTCCTGTACTTTTGTTCCCTGATTATACTGTTATTATTTGCGAGGTTTAATTATTGTTTTATTTCAGGATTGTGATGATGTTAGTGATGATAAAGATGGTGTTCTTAATAACAGTGGCGATGACGGTGTCAGTGATGATGATGGTTAACATTATTACTGATTGACCGCTATCGTTATTATGTTATAAGTATAATAACAATTAGTATTATTATCATCAGTTTTATTATTGTTATATTTATCGTAATTGTTATTGTTATTATTATTATCATCATCATAGCTATTATTTATATCATCATCAATATTATTGGCATTGTTACTATTACTATTATCCCTATTAAACCATAATCATAATTACTGTTGCTATTGTTATCGTTATTAATCATTATTATCGTCATTATAATGAACATAATTATTATGATCCTAGCCACCATCAATAATGTCCCACGTTTTACTTATCTTCATTCTTCTGCAACTTTCCGTCGACTTATTATTCCCTTAGTTTTGTGTTTCCTTCGGTTCTTCTTCATTCTCTCTCTCTCTCTCTCTCTCTCTCTCTCTCTCTCTCTCTCTCTCTCTCTCTCTCTCTCTCTCTCTCTCTCTCTCTCTCTCTCTCTCTCTCTCTCTCTCTCTCTCTCTCTCTCTCTCTCTCTCTCTCTCTCTCTCTCTCTCTATGTATATTAGTGTATGTATACATTTCTGAACTAACAGAGTGAACCGAATGTACATGTGTATTTTCCCATCCAATCACATTTTCTGCTGATGAACATTCCTCTCTGTTCAACCTTGCAACATGAACATCCTGCAGCTGCAGCCAACCCCCCCCCCCTTACCCTTCACTATCGGAAGTTCCAAGTATTGCCACTGTTTTATACTGATGTGTTTTGTATGTTTAGACATACACGTACACACAGACACTGGCACATACGCACCTACCCACACAAGCAGAGACACGCCCATGAAGATACATGCAAATACACACATAAACACGCACATACACAAGCACGCACACGCCCATGTAGATACACGCACACATATACATCTAAACACATTGTACTGTGTGAGTGTGAGTGAGTGTATGTGTGTGTGTGTGTTGTGTGTGTGTGTGTGTGTGTGTGTGTGTGTGTGTGTGTGTGTGTGTGTGTGTGTGTGTGTGTGTGTTTGTGTGTGTGTGTGTGCGTGTGTGTATGTATAAATATATATATACACACATATATAAAGTATATATATATACATATATATATACATATATATATATATAAATATATATATATATATACATACATACATACATATATATATATATATATATATATATATATATATATATATATATATGTATGTGTATATATATATATATATATATATATATATATATATATATATATATATATATATATGTATGTGTATATATATATATATATATATATATATATATATATACATATATATATATATATATATATATATATATATATATATATATATATATATATATATATATATATATATATATGATGCGCCCGTATGTATGTCACATCTCTGATCTCAAAACACAAGCCTTGATATTTGCGATGAACGTATGATGAATGCTTTGATTCTTTGTTTTATAAAATTTCTCTATTTTTCTGCTTTCGCTCTCATGTCATTTTTTTTTTCTGCTATTACCATTTTCATGATTTCTTCTTCCTTTTATGTTCATCTATTTCTTACATCCACTCATTTCAAACATCAAATTCTCACTCATAACATACATTTCCGTATCTATAACTATAAACCTCATGTCTATCACCTCATCTCTTTTATCCCCTCCCTTCCCCCCTCCTCACCCCTGCCTATTTCCCTTTTCGTTGCGATAGCGAAAGTTGCTGTGTTGCACGTTGTTGCGAGATACGACCGAGGGCAATTATGTTAATGTTCGTTGAATGGTTGTTATTGGTGTTGTTTATCTTTGTTATGGTTGTGCTTCAAGGTGTGTTATAACGTTATGTCATGACAACGCAGCATTGCAATAGGCATAAGAAAAAAAAAATGAAATAAAAATGAAAAGGAAAGAACGAAATGAAGAAGAAAATTGAGTCATAAAATAACTTAAGAAATCCACTTTCCGCCAATCTTAGAACAGCGACTTCTGCTTATCTCTCCTTCCTCCCTCCCTCCCTCCCTCCCTCCTCCCGCTCTTCACTCACTCCCTCCCTCCCTCCTCCTGCTCTCCACTCTCTCCCCACTGCCCTCCTCCTTCCCCTGCCCCTCTCCCCCTCCTCCTTCCCCTCGTCCCTACCTCCTCCTTCTCTTCATTTCTGCTCCTCCTCCTCTAACTTCATCCCTACTCCTACTCTCTCCTCGCTCCTCCCCCTCCTCCTCGTACCTCCTCCCCTCTCCCCTCCCCACCCCGAGGCCTCATCTTCTCCCCTTTTACTGATAATTAATAGAAAGTTTGGCTTCTCGCCTTGGTGCCGCCTTCGCCCTTGCACCTGAAGGGGAAAGTGGCCTACCCAAGCCGCGGGTTCTCTATTAAAAACTTTTCTGATCCAATCACAGCGACTTTAGGGTCCTCCTGAATCCCCTACCCTCCCCCTCTCTCCTTATCTCTTCTGCTTTCTCTCTCTCTCTCTCTCTCTCTCTCTCTCTCTCTCTCTCTCTCTCTCTCTCTCTCTCCCGCTCCTCCTTTGGGACGACTCTTGGATATGCGTTGAAGATGATAATAATCATGCAAGAAATTTGAAAAAAAAGTGAGAAGGGCAATAAAGACAGGAGGTGACATTGAAATAAGTAATGATAGGGTGAAGAAGAGATTGTGAAAAAATTGTGTGTGTGTGTGTGTGTGTGTGTGTGTGAGAGTGAGAGAGAGAATACTTCAACATTCATCCTTCCAACCCACATAATTTCGACCAAAAGACACCAATGTATAATTCCATGTGCATGTCCGTTCTCTCGACATACTGCAACGGTGAGTAATGCAGAATAATTAAACCATTCCCCAACTATCAAAGACCCCGTTCTTGACGTAATAACCGCCCGTTCCACCCTTCCTATAACTACTGATGCTCTTACAGACTTCCGAGGGAGTTATGTCACAGTAATACTCAATTAATTGCTACAGTCCGAGTCCAGCGCTGACTTAAGCCACGGTATGCGATTGAACTCCCAATCGATTCGTAAGCGATTGGAGAACCCAGGAAGAAAAGTGAGAAGCGGGTCGAAAGAAGGGAGAAGAGAGAGGGAATGATTCTGGAGTGGCGTTGAATTCGGAGATAATCACAATTACGGAGATTTTGTTAAATGGGCGAGTGGGACAGGCTGGATATGATTTCAACGTGTGACTTGTAAGCTTATATATTATTTTGATAGTCACGATCCGTACTGCAGACTTTGTAGATAAGTGAATGATCTACAATTTTACTCCTTGCTTCCTTATTCATAGGTGCTACTTCATACGGAATCCTCTTTCACATCCAAAGGATTGCTATCAAATCCCTCAGAACTCAGTCTACCGTCTTGTAATCCTTTCTTCCTCTGCCATCTTGAAGGTCAGACTCCCTCCCCCCTCCCTCTCCTCCCTTCCTCCACTTCCTTATAAAGTCCAGACCCCCTCCCCCCTCCTTTTATGAAGCCCATTCACCTCCCCTCTCTCCTCATGAAATTCAGCTTCCGTCACCCCCCTTCTCCCTTATGAAGTCTATCCTACCTCCATCTTCTGTCTCCTCATGAAGTTCAACGTCTTCCCTCCTCTATTTCCCCTCATGATGGTCATCCTCCTACTCCCCCCCCCCTCATTAAGTCCATCCTCCGTCCCCTCCCCCTGTTCCTGCTTCCCTTCCCTCCCTCCTCATGAGTTCCATGCTCCTTCCCCTCTCTCCTCCTCCTCCCCCTCCTTCCCTCTCCCCCCCCCCTCATCAGGAAACCTCGGAATGTGAGAAGGGAGAGGCTGCGCACGTTTTTGTGGGCGCGCCTCGAGGGTCAGCGTTTAGATAGGGTCACACTGGCCACGGAGAGGTCAAAGAGTTGCCAAAGCCCGCCATTCAGTCGATTTGGAGGCCTTTTATATATCAATCACGAGGATTTCTGTTTGATTCATGGATATGCATTTTTTTGGGGAGGGGGGAGGGGGGTTCTTATTGTTGTTGGTGGTGAAAATCCTCATACAAATGATGCATGCTGAGGCCTATTATTTAGCTCTTGTTAAAAAAAAGAAAGAAAAAAGTTAAACTTAACTTTTACTTACTTGATGTATCATGAACGATATTTTCTTTTTTTCTAATTCTTTTTTTTAGTCTTGGCAATGCGCCGCTTGCACAGACTGCCCGAGCTGGCAACAAGACTCTTTCACTCAGCAACTCACCCACTCATAAAGTCAAGCTTGCCCACTCATCCTTCGCTCATACAGTCCTCATTTAGTCCTCCTTCACCTCCTTATCTTCGCTGTCTTAACTCCTCATCTCTTTCTGTGTATCTCATTTTCCTTTCTTCGAGTGATTTTCCTTCTTTTTCTTTAAGGTTCGGCCTCGCTTACTTCATGGCTAGGTTTTTATGAATTCATATTTTTTTTCGTCAATTCATTTTTCCAAGAATTCTCTCTGATATGGTTTTAATATTCCTGCAAACGTGGAATATTTAAGAACTCTATTTCCTTTTTCATTTGCGTTTTATCTTTATTCCATTCGATATTTATTGAAAAAAAAGTTTGGATTGCAATATACTTAATGCATCATTGCTTCATCCTTTACGATATAATCCCTATCTTATCCTATTTACTTAAATTAAAGCCATATAAAAGAAACAACCAAAATAATTTTTACCGATTCTAAAAGTTTAGTCTTCATACACTTGCAACATAGAGATCAACAATGCACCACATTCCGAGAAGCGCGTCGGATCATTTGATTGGCAAAACAAACAGGCAGCAATGACAAATACCGCCAATTATAACTGATGCAATGTTGACAGCAAGGTTGCAAGGACACGGTAATTCAACCTTCAGACTCGTGTGGCGCGACTGTAGTTATTCCATATCCTGTTCTCATACTAATTGGCTTTTAATCCTATTCACTCATCCTTATCCCAATCCTGCATTAATCCTATTCATCTCGTTAATTATTCTTCGTCAATCCTTTGTCGCGATTGATTATCAATTTCCTCTTTATCCATTTCTATCTTCTTTTTCATCACTTATCCATCTATTAGGTTTTCAGTCTTTCATTTGCGATATCTGAATGTGCAACTTGTATTACTAAATATAAACGACAGTATTACCGATACTACTAGTTCTAATGATAACAATATCAATTAAAATTACAATAATCTTTTCTTAGAAATGTTTCGCTATCAATGATTCAAATTCCTTTATTATTTTCGAAAGAGAATCTACTCGATTTTACACTTAAAGTAACAAATGATGGTTAAAATTCAATTTAGTGGAGACAAGAAATCTGACATATGAACAAGTGGAAGAAGTAGAAAAAGGAAGAATTAGTAAAATAACAGGAACAAACAGACAGACGTACAAACAAACACGAAATAAAATAGCATTGTTTTAGAGAACACCTGATCTCAAAAAAAAAGAAAAAAAGAAGAAAAGACAAAAAACAGTGGTTACATTCGCAAATTTATTCTAACAAAAAAACGACAGATTTTTCCAAACCTAGAGTGTAGGTAAATAATTAAGTTGTGATAGCTCAAGAAATAAAAAAAAATACATATATATCATACGAAATTCGTCTCCTTAAGAGACATAGATTAACTAACTTAAATACATAACACGTTAAGTATCCAAGTCTACACATCTTGCATGGATTAAATATCTTACACTTATCCCCCCATTATCATATTTCTCAAACAATGGAAAAAAAATATATAACATACGCCTTAAAGCACCTTGCCACGCACACGCATCATGATCAGCTGAATAATGATGTATATTTTTCATTACTTCCAACGCGTTATACACATTAGCCTTCCAGAAAATGATTTACTCGAGTTGGAAGCTTAAAACGAGTGAGAATATGGCCCTCTGGATAAACTGTGTGACGAGAATATGTTTAGAAATAAGTTATGAAGGCAAAACAGAAAAGAAAAAAAAAACGACAACGTGTAATTATTAGTCAGAGTTATGCGAGAATGTGTGAATGCAAAATAAGTAGGAAGAAAACCCATTAGATAGTTTAATATTTTTTAAAGTGAGGGAGAGGGTTAGACTGAGGGCGGGAGGGAGGTAGAGAGAGAGATAAAAAGAGAGAGGAGGAAGAGAGGAAGAGAGAGAGAGAGAGAGAGAGAGAGAGAGAGAGAGAGAGAGAGAGAGAGAGAGAGAGAGAGAGAGAGAGAGAGAGAGAGAGAGAGAGAGAGAGAGAGAGAGAGAGAGAGAGAGAGAGAGAGAGAGAGAGAGAGAGAGAGAGAGAGAGAGAGAGAGAGAGAGAGAGAGAGAGAGAGAGAGAGAGAGAGAGAGAGAGAGAGAGAGAGAGAGAGAGAGAGAGAGAGGAAGAGAAAGAGAGAGGAAGAGAAAGAGAGAGGAAGATAGATAGATAGATAGATAGAGAGAGAAAGAGGAAGAGAGAGGAAGAAAGAGGAAGAGAGAGAGGGGGGGGGGGAGGGAGAGAAAGAGAGAGAGCAAGAAGCTTCTGTGATGGTGTTATAAATACATGCAATTTCCAGGAGTAACACCAGCGCGGACAAGATGTAGATAAGGCAGGGGAAAAGGGAGGGGAGTCATATGAGGGAATGAGTGGAAAAATAAGATAAAAAGGAGGGGAAAAGGGAGGAGAGGATAAGGAGGAAAAAGGGGAAGGATTAGAGTAGGAGGGAAGATATGAGAAAAGAGAAGGGGGAGGGGAGAGTTGAAAAAGAGAGCGGAGAAGAGTGGGGGTGAAACCACAAGACTTTCACACAAAAAACAAGCACACGTAAACACACACACACACCTCATCCACGGGTACACACAAGGACAAACACCCACAAAAAGACACAAAGCAAAGACACACCTATAGGCACGCAAACACACACACACACACACACACACACATATCCAAACACCCCAACCACCCACCCACACATACAGAAACATCCCACCCACCCACCCACCCACACACACACAACCCCTCCCATCACCCCACATACAAACATCCCCCGCCCTCCCTCCTACACATCCCTCGATCCCCGACCCTTTTTCCCCTCATATCCTCCTCGCATTATCCCAGGATCGCCCGACGCATCAGTCACGAGGAGAG
Organism: Penaeus japonicus; assembly: GCA_017312705.2. NCBI lineage: Eukaryota > Metazoa > Arthropoda > Malacostraca > Decapoda > Penaeidae > Penaeus > Penaeus japonicus. The sequence continues at coordinate 890,873 of BOPN01000004.1, read as the reverse complement.
ACACAATTACCCATTTAATGACGTTATTCGGGTGATGGGTACTTGTCATTTGAAGACGAGGATAATTAATTTCCCAGACTACCAGCGTGGTCGTTATTGCAATCAAGGGGTTAATCATCTAGATAATTAACCGATCTAATAACACTGGCCGTAAGGATATAATAATACACCATCAATATGTTAGATTATTATTATGATCGTTCTTTGTGTTGGTATTGGTATGTGATGACTTTAACGATCCGGTTAACGACGGGCAATCAAATTATGTTATTCTGGTTGTCATTAAGGCGACTAATTACCCTCATTATGTGTCAAGTTCTTGATAACGTGAAATTTACCAAATGCGTGTTTACAGTTTCATTTTATCCAAATATTTATCTACCGTTTTGTCTTGCAATTCGGCCCATACAGATCACGCCTTCTTACGTGTGCTCAATTTCCATTTTTTCTCCTTTTTGTAAAATTCGCATTGCGTAATTCTATAATAACGTCGCATTCAATTATGCCAACGCCCACTATGTCATGATGAGAAATTATGACACTAATGAGCTCATAATGTGCGCAAAAAGAGAGTAATAATAAGCTACTAAGTCATACTTGAGGCTGCTAATCATATGCAGCGTCACGAATTAATATTTTTAAAATATTTCTTCAAGAAAGAGAAGATTAAAAAAAACTCGGTTGATGGTGTAATGGGACCAGACTGAGAGGAGCTGGTGTTTATCTACAAGTGTCTATCTATGCATACGTGGGTATCTATCTATATATCTGTTTATGTATATATGTACATATATGTAGCTACATTTATATATGTATATATATACATATATACATACACACATGAAGACTTTCCACGCGTATGCACACACACACACATACACACACACACATACTCACAACCACACACACACACACACACACACACACGCACGCACACACACACTTACTCACACACACACACACTCACAACCACACTCACAACCACACACACACACACACACATACTCACAACCACACACACACACACGCACACAAACACACACACACACACACTTACTCACACACACACACACACACTCACAACCACACACACACACACACACACACACACACACACACAACCATTCAAAAAAAATACATGCATAATCAAATAAAAATAACACTGACTTTACGAACGGAAACGAGAACGTCGACATCGGGATGAAGGGGGGGGGGGGAGGTGAGGGTAGAGGGTCAAAAGATTTTTTGGATATCCTATAAAAAAAAATATCTGTAAGAATTGCAAATGTAATCAGACACACATTTTCTATGGCGTAGCGTCACACCTGCTGTGTAATCTCGAACTTTCATTCCGACTCGCTCGTCAGGGCAAAAATTTGGAATAAATTTGGAATTTTCTTTCCTGTCAGCCAGATGAAGAGGGAGGGAGGGATGGGTTGGGGTAGGAGAGTAGGGGGAAGGAAGAAGGGGAGGGGGAAAGGGAAGCGAGGGAGGGAGAGGGAGAATGGGGGATGAATCCTATATTTGATAGGATCCTCTATTGATTCTTCAGTAACTTTTTCGTGTATCTATTTACTTTTTTTCGAAATTCTGTTCTTAAGTTATGATAGTCTGCCATTCTGCAATATCTGATGTTTAACTTTTCTTTTTTTTCTGCATTTCCTGAAATAATAAATTATTTTCACACTCATCGACAAGAGCGCTACTGGTGGCCATGAACGAAACTAAGTCAATCATTTTGTTTTTCACTAATTTTCATGGCCGTAGAAGATATCTATTTCCCAGCTCAAAGGAGGAGAGGTATAAGAAAAAAAAATGAGTCTCATGAAAGAAAAAGAGAAAAGGACTGTTTAATATAAAAGATTGACAAGTGTCATCGACTGCAAACCCAAACCTTGCCACCACAGTAAAGGGAAGTTGCACAAATAAATAGATCATATAACGATGTTCTCTTTAACGAAAATAAGTCTGTAAAAACAGAATTCGAGTGGCATTTAGTTCGCATATGCCTTTTTCCTTTTCATTCGTAGTTGCGTTTTCTTTGTTTCATCTGTACGTCTATTCTCGCTTGTTCCTATGTCCCTTTCTCCGCTTCCTTTCCCCTTCCTCCCATCGCTTCTCTTCTCTTTATTCTCTCTCCTCACAAACATCTCCACGCTGCGAAGGGTCTCCCAGATCTCTCTTTCTCCGCCGTTCTCGAGATCACTCATCCAGATCCTGTAGTCTTAGTCTTGTACAACTGTATATGTATTTCTCCTGATGTGACGGTGTATTTCTCTTTTCATAGACCTTATGTTTGTTTACTTGCTGGTCTTCCTCCATTCTCTCCCTGTCTCTCTTTTCTTCCTTGGTATTTTTCCATCCTTTTCATTATGTTTCGTTTCGTTTTCCCTTTCTCGTACTCTCACTTACCCTCTCTTTTCCTCTTAACTTCCCCACTTTCTACCTTTCTGAGTATCTCTCTCTCCCTCTCATTCTCTCTTCGTCTATTTGTGTCTGTCTCTCCCTGTCCCCTCCTCTCTCTCTCCCTTTCTCCTTCTCCCTTTACCTCTCCGAGTCTCCCCCCCCCCCTCTCTCTCTCTCCTTTTCTCCTTCTCCCTTTACCTCTCCGAGTCTCCCTGCCCCCCCCCCTCTCTCTCCTTTTCTCCTTCTCCCTTTACCTCTCCGAGTCTCCCTTTCCCTTATTTTCTCCCTCTCCCTCCTTCCTTGCCCGTATCCTTCGCCCATGGTTCACAACCGTCGTGGTAATGAAGCATCCGTGCGGGGGATGATGTTCCAAGACCTTCCTGCATGTGGACCGGCTCTCTCGTAGGTGTGACGTACGGCCGACATTCATAACAATTAGCAACGGGGAAGAGGGCCTTAAGGACGCGATAGCTACGGCTCCTTCGCCTCCTGAATCTTGATGGTGAGAAACCCTGTGCGAAATGGGGGAGGGGGGGGGGGGGTGCGTGCCCCGAAACAGCTGGTGGAGTAGGATAAGGCTTCGATGGAGGATGGGTTTGGTTGGAGAGGAAGGAGGATGTTGAGAGGCGAGGGAGCGGGAAGGGAGGAACGTGGATAAATAGGTTAGAACATAGAGAAAAAGAGAGGGAAGCAAAGTGTGTGATGGGAGGGAGGGAGAGAGAGAGAGAGAGAGAGAGAGAGAGAGAGAGAGAGAGAGAGAGAGAGAGAGAGAGAGAGAGAGAGAGAGAGAGAAGGGGGGGGGGGGAGAAAGATTGAAACGTTTATCTAAAGAACGAGAGAGAGAGAGAGAGAGAGAGAGAGAGAGAGAGAGAGAGAGAGAGAGACTGCCTACCTATACAGAATTACAACACCGAGGAAAAATACCCGTACCTAACCAAACCCCTGAAAGACCGTCACTCAAAACAACAATTAAAATAATCGGACTTCAATCATTCTCGCATCTACCCCACCAACCCTCCCCCCCCACACAACACACAGACATTAGCCAGTTCCGCCCACGCCCACACATCCGCCATCACTCTCTTCTCTTAACTCAAGCCTTCGAGTCGAACAAGGCGGTTATGAAGCTATGATTATCCTAGTGTGAACCGCCAGCAAAGTGTCTCCGCCGCGTCCTAAGCCACGGGAACTTGTCTTCGCTGTTCTCGCTTCTGTGTCCCCTTGGTGTAAGGTCTATAATGCTATTCGTCTCAACCTGGTATTTACGCCCTTTTCCCCCCAATTCTCTACTCTGTTGCCTATTTGCATACAATACAAAGTGTTCTTGGCCTTTCATTGATTTTTTTAGAGAAAATTCTTTGGGAAATTCGATACGCCGTGACAGTTTTTATATTGTGTGGCCAAGATAAAGGAGAGGAAGAGAGGAAAAAAAGGAACTGGAAATATATATAACCAGGTGAAAATAATTGTAGAAGCGTAAAAAGAGGAAGGGTGTGATGTAAAAAAACGTACAAAAGACGGAGAAGAAGACTAAGAAGAAGAAAGAAAAGAAAGAAGGACACTTCTGTCATTACTACTACTAGTAATAAAAATAAGAGGAAGAATTAGAAAAGGGGGGGGGGCAACCAAATGCTAACTGTAGGGACACACAAAAGAAAGAAAGAAGAAGCTATGGAAGATGATAAAGAAAAGGACTACGAAGATAAGATGAAAACGAAAAAAAGAAAGAAAAAGAAACGGAAAGTGTAAATTACCAAGCCAGGGAGAGGAGGTTTGGAAAGAAAATGAGAGAATAAAGAGGAAGAGGAAGTAGGTGTAAGGGTGGGAAGATAATAAATAAAAACAAAACAAAAGAAATCATTATTCATCATTCTGGCTAAAACCATGTGAGGCGAAGGGGAGGTGGAAGCAGGAAGAGTAAAGGGTGGAGTAGGAAA
>BOPN01000004.1:859030-876530 GCA_017312705.2 Penaeus japonicus | reverse complement strand
GTTGCATAGGGAAGGGGAGGTCTGATGCATTGAGGAAGGGGAGAGGAGAGGTCTGTTGCATAGGGGAAGGGGAGGGGGAAGCATGTTGTATTGGGCAAGGGAAGGGGTAAGGGGTGTCAGAAAGGGGGAAGGGGAGGTGGATGCAATTGCATGGAAGAGGGAGAAGAGGAGGGGATAGGAACAGCTGCATAGGATAAGGAGGAGGGATGTAGGCAGCTACATAAGGTAAGAGGGCATTGGGGTGGGAACACCAGTATTAGGGAGGGGGGAGGCACGGGGGGGGGGACAGGGGCATAGGGCAGGGGAAAGGAAGGGAGGGAGGGGGGAACCCAGTATAACGGAGGGGGAAGGGAGGGGGTACCAGAGGTGTCTAATTGATCATATTGTGATGTAGATGTGCCGGCCTTATCTGACCTACCAGAGCCGGCTGGTGTGAGCGAGGAGAGAGAGAAAGGGAAGGAAGTAAGTGAGGGAGGGAGAGATGAGAAGAGGAGAGAGAGAAGAGAAGACGAAGATAGATAGATAGATAGATAGAGAGAGAGAGAGAGAGAAGGAAGGAGAGAGATATAGAGGAGAGATAATGGATAAGAGGATGGGGGGAATGAGGGGAAATGGAAGTGGAAGATAGGACAGGAAAAAGGAAAGAAAAGAGGAAGGGAGGGAGGGATGGATGGATAGATGGAGGAAGGGAGAGGAGGAGGTAGGCAGAAAGGAAGGGAAGGAGGGAGGGAGGGAAGGAGAGAGAGATTGAGTGAGTGAGAGAGAGAGAGAGAGAGAGAGAGAGAGAGAGAGAGAGAGAGAGAGAGACAGACAGAGAGAGAGAGATAATGGCAAAGAGAGACACACACAGACAGAAAAGGAGACACGTTACAGAGGAGTGATTTTGAAGTATAAGGAAATAAAAGATAAAGACAGAAACAGGATACACAAATTAATAAATGAGGAAGGAACAAATGGAGATGAAAAAAGGGGAAAAAAAGGAGAAAATAATCAAAAGAAATAAAATGAACGAACAGGAGATGAAAAGACATCCGATAAAGAGAGGATGAGAGAGAGAGATTTGCGCGAGGAATATCGACAGGTGAGTGAAGGGAAGATATCTGATAAGATGGAGAGCAAGGTTATGCAACCCCGGCTTGCATAAGGTGAAGCTAAGGTGATCCCGCTTGCAAAAGAGGTTCTAATATATGCTCGCTTGCAAGGGGCAATTGCACAGAGGGAAAAGGAGAAGAGAAAATGGAGGGAAATAGAGAAGGAAACAGGTAAAGGAATGGCCGTAAAGAGAAGAGAAAACCGAAAGGAGGTAGAGGAAAACGAAAATGGAGAAATAGGAATAAGGAATAAGTGTAAAAGAGGAAGGAAAAGCGTAAGAATGAGCCGTATAGAGGAGATAGAGGTAAATGTAAGAAGGAAAGAAAAACGTATGAAGGAGACAGAGATAGGCGCAAGAAGGAGGCAGAGGAAACGTAAGAAGAAACGTAAGAAGACAGAAAAAACGCGAGAAAGAGAAAAAGAAAGAGAGGAAAACAGAGGTAAAAGAAAATCGAAAAGACAAGCGAAGGAAAAAACAAAAGAATAGAAGAATGAAAAGAAATAGAAAAAAAAACAAAGACGAAGTAAAACAAAAGAGAGAAAACGGACAAAGAAAACAAGAAAAGAAGAAAGCGAAAAAACAAAAACAAGACGAGAAGAATAACAGGATGATTGAGAGTTTCCAGCGGTTGAGGAATTCATTCAAGGTCAGTGTGTATTCTTCTGCCAAGACCCCGTCCAAACAAACCCAAAGACCCAATGGCGCCTGGATATTGCCGAGTCGCGGGGGACATTTCAATACCTCTGACAGCACAGCATTCAGGTTAATCAAGCCATGCATATATACTCACGAACACAGGCATACGCGCCGATGTAAACGCATGCATATATACATATATAAACACAAATACACACGCACCCACACACATACACGCGCATACACACAAACACACACTTACATACACACACCATACACACACACACACACACACACACACACACACACACACACACACACACGCACACACACCATACACACACACACGCACACACACACACACACACACACAACGCACATACATGCACAGACAGAAAACGAGAGAGATAAGCTGAGAAAGCATCTTCTCCTTTGAAAAATATTCTCTTGAGAAAAATCCCAAAACTGATCCTCTCTGCAACAGCAGCCAAAATCAACAATTATATATAACATTAGTCTAAAGGGAATTAAAAGAGGAGTTAAAATGAGACAGATTGCACCGTTGAAGATGCATATGAAAAGTAGAGTTGGAGAGCATATGGCAAGCAACGAAGACATCAATTTTGCAAGAGGACGTGTTCTGCCATTTTGCATCATGCATTTCTCTCTCCCTCTCCCTCCCCTCCTTCCCCCTAACTCTCTCTCCCTTCCTTATAAATCCCGCTCCCTCACCCACTCCCTACTCTATCCACCACTTTTTGTATCTTTCTCCTTCCCCATTTCCCCACACTTCCCAATTCCCCTTTTATTTTTTTCTCCTTCCCCACTCTCTTGCCACCTTCTCGTTCTCTCACTCCCTCCCTACTCCCTCCATCACCTTTTATTTTCTAGTCCTTCCCCACTTCCTTTTTTTCTCTATCCCTTCCCCCTTATTCTCCCCACCTCTAGTTCCCTCCCAACTCCTCCATCAACCTTTAATCAACACTCCATTCCCTCCTCCCCTCCTTCCCCACACCCACACTATCGTACCTTCCCCAAATACCTTCACACACTCCCCCCCCCCCCCACCCCCACCTTCCTTATATTTTTCCTCCCAGAGACATCTTGCAATCGCAACAAGAAACGCAAACCCGCTTCAATAATTCATGGCATAAATCAACGTGCACTTTGCAAGGGAATACTCACCAAATCTCCTGCAAATTATGGATGACAAGAAGGTTTATCTATTTACGCTCCAGTGATTGGCTTAATTATATCCACTGACTGTGAAGGGTCTGAACGCACTCCATACCTCTGAACTGCCTCGTAGCACAGAAACAAAGCTAATTCAATAGACTTATCTATCTTTTGCTTGGATTTGTCTGCTTCTACCGAGGCTTATCTATTTCCTCTTGGGTTTATATATATATATATATATATCTTACTGATATTTTATATTCCTATATCCTATTTTATTTTCATTGTCTATTTTTTATGTTGGGAGTGTGAGGAAGAGGAATACTGTACCTTCGTCAATAACTTTCGTTGGGATGTACTTTTCAGAAATATATTTTGCTATGATATAATTGTACTTATTTGCTTTTACTTATGGGAATCGGGTGGTTTCGTTAGACATTTCTTTAGTCAATATATAATTAATCTATTTATTTACTGCTTTTGTTGAGAGAGAAAAAAATGAATTTAATCAATATGACCTTCCTATTTGTGCATTTATTCGAAGGAGGAAGTGTCAAAATTGTCAGAAATTTCAAGGACACACATAAATCAGGACAAACACATGTAAAACATTAAGAAAGAGACTGAACGCCGCAACAAAGACAGATAAAATAGATAGAGCAAATAAAACAACTTATCTTAACAAAACCACAAGCAAAACAGCAAAAACAAACAACAAACGCACCAGACCCAAGCGCTCTACAACAAGAACAAATCAGGGCGAAACAAAGACACAATAGGGGGGAATCCTCCTCGCAAAGACAACGAGAACACCCCCTCGCCCCCCCCCACCCCCCAAACGACTTGCTCTCCTTCCCCCAATAAACACAAGAGGCGAGATGGGCACCGTCTGCCGCAGCCGCTCGAATCCCCCTCCCCCCCCTCCCGACAAACACCATTTCCCGAGTTAACAAATTACCAGTTTATTTCCCTGAGCATTTCCTTCTTGGGTCATTTGCCCCCCCCCTTACCTCCCCCCCAGTTGCATCTCCTTGCTCCCCTCCCCTCGTCCACCCCCTACAACCCCACCAACCCCTTGTTTCTTGTTCGGCACCCCCCCCCCTCCCTCCCTCTCCCGGCGACTGAGGTGGTTCGGGTTGCGTTGGTTATCTGTCGCTCGTCTGCTCTCTCTCTCTCTCTCTCTCTCTCTCTCTCTCTCTCTCTCTCTCTCTCTCTCTCTCTCGTAATAAGGTCATGTTCAGGGTAAAGCGAGGACTTCGAGGGATATTGAGTATCGCTGCAAAATGGGAAGCAATGCTTGTGCAATGATTGTCTATCTATCTTCATTTTCTCCAATATATCTCTCTCCGTCTCCATCTATCTAATCTTTTATCTATCTATCTTTCTATCTATTAACCTATTTTATGTCTATCATTTATCTATCTATCTATATGTATGTGTGTGAATGTCTCACACACAAACATACACACACACACACAAAAAAAAAAGAAAAAAAAAAGAAGAAAAGCTTATCTTTACTTCCCCTTCCTTTTTCCTCTCCAAAAGAAGGACTCCGTGAAATTATACACAATCAACCATGATTATACAATACAAAAGCATGTAAGATCACTCGGATGTCCTCGATCACAAACAAATTCAAGCTTAAGGGTCAAATCGTCATATTTTGTCAATAACACTTTCACCCTTATATCCGCCCTGTTGCAGAACCTGGCTATTAACGATTCAAAAAACTATTCTTTAATTCAATAATTGGGTTATTATCAGCAAAACTCTTAATTGACTATATCTCACCTTCCGTGTAAAATAATAAATGATTTTTGGTTAAAAATAGGTGTCATAAAAAAATATAATATTAGTAATAAAAAAATAGATAATAGAATAGATAAGAATAGTTAATAGTTTAAAAATGGATACAAATTAATACAAAATAAGCTTATGACATAATATGAAAAAATAGGATGTTTTTCGGCAAAATAATCGTTTGGGATAAAGGGAATAGAGAGCCTGGGGATAAGGGGGGGGCAGATTTGTGACCTCCCCCCCCCCCCCTACACCACCACCACCACTAGCAACCTATCTGTGAAGTCAAGCGAAACCGTCCTGCTTCAGGGCTATGGGTTGGGGAGGGTATGTAGGGTAGGGGACGGTGAGGGAGTGGGGGAGGAGGTGGGGTCTGGGGCATGGGATGGGGGTTTGGGTAGGGGAGGGTATGGTTATGTGATAAGGTTGAGGGGTAGGGGGTTTTGTGTTGGGGAGAGGTATGTCAGTGATGCATGGAGGGTGTGTGTATGAGGGGAGGGGGGGGGGGGAGAGGAGTCTCTGGAATGGGAGGGGTGGGGTTGGGTGGAAGGGGGGGTGGTCATATCCCGATAAACATCTTGCTACTCAAGTCTTCCCTCCGAAACAACGTCGCTAACCTGACACACTCTTTTTTTTATTCTTTTTTGTATAAATACATTATAAAAAAATATGAAGATCTTATAATATTTACGGTTTATTGAGACCCAAGAATAAAGAAAGAGGTGGGCAAGATAATGCTCACAGCTCATAATAATGATAATAATAATAATAATAATAATAATAATAATAATAGTAATAATGATAATAACAATAATAATAAAGATAATCAAAATACCAGTGATAACAATAAAAGTAAAAAGAAAATAATAATGATAATAACAATGATGATAATAATAATGGCAATACTAATTATAATGGTAAAGATGATTTTAATAATAATAATAATGATAATAATAATTATAATAATAATAGTAATAAAGGATCGCTTTACTGTCTAAAAATATAGGCCCATATCAACTTTTCCAAGAAAGACGAATGAATAATAGCATTCCGACCCCCCCCCCCCTGAAAAAAATCTGATAGAAGAAAAATAATAACAATGTTAATAATTGCAAACATGGGATCAAAACAAGGATAAAGTTGATGATAATGATGATGATAATAATGATAATAATAATAACGATAATAAAAAAATAATAATAACAATAATAATGATAATAATAAGAAACTAATGATGATAATAGTAGTAGTAGTTGTTGTAAATTACTAACAATGATAATGATAGTAGTAGTAGCAGTAGCAGTAGTAGTAGTAGTAGTAGTAGTAAAGAATAGCAGTGGAAGAAGCAACATTAGTACTATTAGTAATGGTGGCTGTTGTTGTTCTAAAATAATAATAATGAAATTCATAACATAACAAAGAAGAGCAAACGCCAATAACAATAAGAATAGCAGTAATAATAAAAAAGGACATACATTTTCGGATCTTTTTGGAGACGAGAGCAGGGATGTGATAAAGACTCTAAGAAAACATGACAGTCAGACTAAGGATGATGGAGGGTGTTCTAAAAAAAGGGGGGAGGGAGACGGAGGATGGGAGTAAGGATGGGGGGGGGGAGGGGGATTGATGGATAGATGGATGGATAGACTGAGAGAGAGGAATGGAAGACGGGAGGGAGGGAGGGAGAGATGAGAAGAGATGAAATGAGGAGACGTAGAAGAGAATAGAAAAGAAGGGGTTGGAGAGAGAGAGAGAGAGAGAGAGAGAGAGAGAGAGAGAGAGAGAGAGAGAGAGAGAGAGAGAGAGAGAGAGAGAGAGAGAAGGAAAATAAAGGAAAAGAGAAGAGACAAAGAGTTGGTAATGAGACAAAACTGTGTCTGATGAATAAAAAAGTGATGGGAGATTATATAAAAAACAACAACAATAGAATTAAACATAAAATATAACGAAAATAGTCCCCAAAGTGAAGGAAATGATACCAAATAAAGTGAAGAAATGAACTCAGGTCAGGGGTGGTGTGGCAAGAGATAAGACGAACTAATTTTGGTAAAAAGAAATACGAACTGAAAAGGTGAAAGACGAGGCTTGGAACGGAGGCGAAGAATGAAGAAAAAAAATATAAAAGAAGAAAGTGAGGACTAAAGATAAGGATACTATGTCGTTCAAAGACAGGATGCGGAAAGAGAGAGAGAGAGAGAGAGAGAGAGAGAGAGAGAGAGAGAGAGAGAGAGAGAGAGAGAGAGAGAGAAGGAAACAACTTGCTAGTTAGAAACTGATAGAGAGAGTAAGAGATAAGACAAAATAGAAAGAAAGTTATATAGGTAAACAAAAAATAAACATAACAAGAAATAAAAGAGAGAAAGAGAGAGAGAACAGAACTGAACAAGAATCCCACCGAACTAGGTCAAACCCACAAACGCAACCACACACACAAAAAGATCTTAATTTACAAAAAGAGAATGAGTATTTCGCTCCGTCAATACCACTTGCACGAAAGGCGGTCGGAAAGTGCACGAAGGGACGCCCATGCCTTGGAATATGGGCGGCGTGGGCGTGAAAAGGAGCAAGGCTAAGTAAGTAAGTGAATAAATCACCTAAACGTAAAAAAAAATATCAAACAAGGTGAAAGTAAAAAATAAAAAGTGAATGTAGAAAATGAATGTAAAATGTTCAAGTAAAAAAAGTGAAAAGTTAACGACATAAAAGATAAAAAAAAAAAAAAAAAAAAAAATCAAAGGTTCGAGCAACGTAACAAGTAAGGGTGTAAATTTTAGGCACTGAGTTTTGGGACGAGGGTTGTGTTAATAATTCACTTTGTAAATGAATTTCAGGAACCTTTACAAAGAAGAGACAGAGGGAGAGGGTGAGAAAAAAGGGACACAAATAAACACACACACACACACACACACACACACACACACAAACACACACACACACACACACACACCAACAAAGTGAAGGATAATAAAAACATACAAACACACTGTCTTACGACCATCAAAACCAGCCTTAATTGGATACAAAACGAAAGTCACTGCAATACCTTCAGTAAGTAGAGAGGCGAAGCAGACAATGTGGCTAAGCGGAAAGAAGCTTACTGAACAGAAGCGAGTCTTTGAAAACCTCCTATGTATCCATCGGCGTGTGTTGACCACGCGTGCAATCAAGCAACGGAAAAGCTGTCCCGTTATCAATAAAACAGCATGCAAGGCACCCAATCGTTTCCCGTTTACCTTCAGCTTAAAATCGAAAGACAAAGTGAATTCTATGAATATATTTCGGCTCTCCGCTGAATCGAACATCAAGCCTCGGGGTTCTCAACAGCGGACAGTCACCCTGGCCCCGAAAAATGGCGGATGAGAACGAGTTTTATATGGCCGCCAAACCCTAATTTTGAGTTTCTAAAAATAGCCGGCCATTTTTAAGCCAAATGGAATTGCGGTCCATTTCAAAAGCCTCACTGCAATAGGGAAGCACAAATAGATTTTTTTTTTTTTTCTAAAATCTATTTCATTTCATAAGGATGGAGAGCAGGAAAGTGTACATGCATAAAGATTATAAATATGCGGTCTCGCTCTCGTTTTCTCGTCCTCTTATCTCCTCTCTTTTTCTCTTTGGAAACACACATACACACACACACACACACACACACATACACGCACGCACACACACACGTGTATATACACATATATGTATATATATGAATATATATGTATATATATATATATATGTATATATATATATATATATATATGCATATATATGTATATATATATATATATATATATATATATATATATATATATATATATATATGTATGTATGTACATAAATACATACATACATACAAACACACACAAAAACGCATACAAGCATATGAGCAACGCACGCGCTTACCCACCTGCCTACCTACCTACCTACCTCGGCCTCCCCCTCCCCCCTCCCCCCCGGCGCAACATCCCCGATTCCATCACGGCGGCCACATGAATATTTCGGAAGCCGGGGCAAAGATCCGGTTCTCACTCTGGCCCCGATGCCTTCGAGACGCCGATGCCCCGAGGGAATGGAAATGATAATTAACTTCCCGGAAAAGAGCTTCCTTGGCCGGAATATACATTCTCGCGATCTCCAATGTACAAGGTAAATAGCCGGTGACCCGCGGCTGCAAGGTACGATAACCGAGGAGGGGAGCAGGGAGGGAGGGAGGGAGGTAACGAGAAGGAGAAGGAGAAGGAGAAGGAGAAGAAGGAGGAGGGGGAGGAGAAGGGGAAGGGAGGCGGTGCAAGGGGTAGGGGGAAGGAGGATGGAGGAAGGAAGAGGAGGGGGGAGGGAAGGGCAATAGAGTGAGGAAGGTAGGCAGGGCAAAGGGGGGAGGAGAAGGGAGGAGGGAGGGAGGGAGGATGGAGTAAGGAGGAGGAGGGGGAGGGAAGGGCAAAAGAGTGAGGAAGGTAGGCAGGGCAAAGGGGGGAGGAGAGGGGGGGAGGGAGGGAGGGAGGGAGGGAGGATGGAGTAAGGAGGAGGAGGGGGAGGGAAGGGCAAGAGAGTGAGGAAGGTAGGCAGGGCAAAGGGGAGGAGGGAGGGAGAAAGGCAGGGCAAAGGGAAGGGAAGGGGGAGGGTCAGGGAGGAGAGATGAGAGAGAGAAATGAGAGAGAGGGTGAGGGAGAAGAGGAGGGAGGGAGGAGAATGGAGAGAAAGATGAAGAAGGGAGGGGGAGGGGGGAGGGGTAGAAGAAGCGGAGCGGGATGGTTGAAAGGAATTGGTTGAAAGGAGGAGGAGGAGGAGGAGGAGGAGGAGGAGGAGGAGGAGGAGGAGGAGGAGTGGGGGGGAGGAGGAGGGGAGTAGGAGGAGGAGGAAGAAGAGACGGAGAAGGAAAAGGAGAAGGAGGAGAAAAAACAGAAGGATAAGGGAGAGGAAGAGGAGGAGAAAAAAACAGAAGAATAAAGGAGAGGAGGAAGGATAACTGATAAGAAATAAGTGGAGAGGAGAAGAGGGTAAGAGGCATGACGAAAGAGGCAGATGCAGGGAAAGGAGGAAGAAAAGGAAGAGGCAGATATGAAAAACGGTAGGAGGGGGAAAGTGGAAGACGATGTTAAGATGACAGAAGATGACGATAACGAAAATGGAAGGTAATGAAGCAGATAAATAAGACAGAAAATGCGAGGGAAACGAGAGAACGGAGAGAAGGAGAAGAAGAGGGAAATGAAGAGGAAGGAAAAAGGAAATGCAGAGGGGAAAAGGAAATGAAGAGGATGAAAGAAAAAAAGAATGACGAGGGGGAAAAGGGAATGAAGATGAGGAAAAAAAAAGAAATGAAGAGGAGGAAAGAAAAGGGAAATGAAAAGGAAAAAAGAAAATGAAGAGGAGGAAAGAAAAAGTAAATGAAGAGGAAGGGAAGAGGAGAGCCTTTCAAGAGGGCTACATTTCTTTGGCGAATTATGGATCCTTACGAAGTACTTCCTATACAGATCAGGTCAATACTTCGCTGAATAGGATAGGGGAGGGAGGATGAGGGAGGGAAGGAGGGAGGGAGGGAGGGAGGTAAGGAGGGAGGGTGTGAAAGAGAGAGTATTATGAGAGCCGATGGGTGAGGGAGATAGGAAGGAGAGAGGGGAGTAGATGGAAACAGAGGAAGGAGAGAAGGGGAGGTGGAGGAAAGTAGGAGATAAGGAAAGAAGAAGAGAAGGTAACGAAGGAAGGAGGGAGGGATGGAGGGAGAGAGGAGGTATATAGAGATAGAGAGATAGAGAGATAGAGATAAATAAATAAATATATATATATATATATATATATATATATATATATATATATATATATATATATATAAAGAGTGTGTTTGTGGGCGAGATACAGTGGTTGGAGGGGGAAGGGAAATGGCTATGGAGGATAGTAGGAGAAGTAGTTGGTTGGAGGGAGCGGAGGAGATAGGTGGAGAGGGAGAGAGAGAGTGTGTGTGTGAGTGAGAGAGATTGATACCGACAGTGAGGAAAAAGAGAGAAAAACAAAAACAGAAAAAAACAACGTAGACAAAAGGACAAAACTGAACATTTATAAAAAAAGGAAAAAAACAAAAAACAAAAAAGTACCAACAAAGAAACACGAAAGAAAAAGAAAGAAAGAGAGAGAGAGAGAAAAAAAAATGAAAAACATGATAGAGGAAAAATAACTCCCCCCGAAAAAAGAGAACAAGAAAATACAACAAAGAAAGCGAGAGAGAATTGCAAACAGGGTCACAAGCTGGAGGAGCGAAGCTATGACACAGCCAGCGAAGACAGGCGATGAGGCAGACAATCAAAGAGAAGAAAAGCAGCAATGGAAATGTTGCAGACGGGAGGAGAGGGTGGGGTGGGGAGGGGAGGGGAGAGGACGGGAGAGTAGAGGAGTGGGGGGGTCTTTGCTCCATGTGTTTTCTCTCTTCTGCTCGACCAATGAAGGTGTCGGGAGGAAGTTGCAGATACGATAGACGATCAACAAAAGAAAGATGCAAACGCAGGGTAGGGAGAAGATGTTCAGTCAGGCTTGCAACAGCAGACGGGAAACATCGGGAGATATGATGACGATGATGATGAAATGAGAGAGAGAGAGAGAGAGAGAGAGAGAGAGAGAGAGAGAGAGAGAGAGAGAGAGAGAGAGAGAGAGAGAGAGAGAGAGAGAGAGAGAGAGAGGGAGAAAGAAAGAGAGAAAGATAAAGAGAGAAAAGTAAAGATAAAGATAAAGAGAGAAAGGTAAAGAGAGAGAAAAAGAGATAGAGATAGAGAGAGAAAAGTAAAGAGAGAGAAAAAGAGAAAGAGAGAGAGAGAGAGGGAGGTGTGAGAATGGGAAAACGACATGGTTGATCAGCGCCGAGAAGGGCTGATGCGGCGAGGGGCGTTCGCATTAATTTGTATCGGAGAAGGGACGGTTAGAGGCCAGTTTACCTTGCGGCCATCACGACACACACACACACACACACACACACACAGACACATACTTATAAGCACAGACACACACTTACATTCACACACACACACACACATATCTACTTTCTTCTCAACCTTAGTAAGGAGTAAAGAAAATCAAGTGCAAATAATGTCTTTAATTATATCCATATCATGATGATTTTTTAAAACTTTATTTCCTCCCAACTACATCTTTTATAAATGCCATTATTTAATCATAATAATGATTCATATAACTTATACCTTTATATCTATATTCATATACTTATAAGATATGAACATCAGTTGAGAATCTATGAGCAAGAGATTATAAGAAAACAATAAGGAGAATAAAAAAACATGAAGAAGAAGAAGAGGAAGGCGAAGATAATGATAATGATGAAAAAAGAAGAAAGTGATAACATAACGAAACAAAAGAGAAAAAGATTATGAAAAAGAATGATATTAAACAATAAGAAAAAAATAGAAACAAAAGGATATAATGATGAACAAGATAAAAGAAAAGAAAAAAATAGACGAAGAATTAAAAAAAAGGAAAAAAGAGAAGCAAAGAAAACGAAACAGGAGAGAGAGAGAGAGAGAGAGAGAGAGAGAGAGAGAGAGAGAGAGAGAGAGAGAGAGAGAATATCCAAAGCTATCCTACGGATGGATATCCAATATCCTATATCTTATCCGTGAGTGGTTGAGCGTGTCCGACACAGGTGACACGCAAGCACTTAACTTCTGAGAAAAGCAATTTGTTATTAAGGAGGATTATAACTTTATTAACAGAGAACAGAAAAAAAGAACAGAAGAAAAATTCTGTTGTTAAAGAAGAGAAAGGAAACTTGAACCGAGTGACTATAATATTGCAGAATGACTATATCATTGCACCACAATAGTGCGACTATGTTCTTACAAAACAGAAAGACTATAATATCACTGAACAGAATAACGCTAACATGACCATACAAAATATCTAAAAGGCCAAAGAACATAACAGTTAAAATACCAAATACGAACAGAATAACTCAAAAGAACAATAACATTAAACAAGAAAAAAACATCACTAATACCATAATATCATCTATTTCCCTCCTCTATCATCCGCGTAAAGGTGTAACAAGCGGCAGAAGTGGGAACACTATTTACACATAAAGGCATCACTCGGTATAAAATTGAATAAGGTCTTTGCATGGAAGAGATTACCGCAAGGGAGAAAATTAATTTAAGAGGGTAAAGTTGATTAGTGGATTCACTGGGAGAGGATGATCGTGTGGATGGATAGGAGGGGAAAGTGAGGGGAATGGTGTGAGAGAGAGCGAGAGTTTGGGAGAGGGAGCTTGAGAGAGTGAGGGAGAGAGAGAGCCTGAGAGAGTGAGAGGGGAGGGAGGGAAGGTGAGAGGGAGGGGGGGAGGGAAAGAGAGAGGAAGGGAGAAGGAGAGGGAGGGAAAGAGAGAGAGTGAGAGAGTGAGAGAAAGAGAGAGAGAGAGAGAGGAGGGAGGAAGAGAGAAAGAGGGAGGGGGAGGGGAGGGAGGGAAGGTGAGAGGGAGAGAGAAAGAAAAGGAGAAAGAGAGAGATAAAGAGATAAAGAGATAACAAAGATAAAAAGAGAAAGAAAAGGAAGAAAGAAAAATAAACAAATAGGAGAAAGTGAACAACAAAGCAAGAACGACAGATAGAGGGGGAAAAAGAGAAAGAGAAAGAGAGAGACCGACGAATAAAAACCAGAGCCATAACGGTGTGAATTTTCCCGACAGAAATGATCACTTCCCAACCCCACTGGCGTCCACCTCAACATATCCCCGAAGACATCTCGAAACGCAGAGAATCTTTTTCACTCTTGGATATCGAAGCCAGTTCCTTCTTTTAAAATGACTTAAAATGAGGGAGAGAGAGAGAGAGAGAGAGAGAGAGAGAGAGAGAGAGAGAGGGAGAGAGAGAGAGAGAGAGGGTAAGGAGGGAGGGAGAGAGAAAGAGTAAGAAATAAGGAAGACAAATAATCCTCCTCCTCTCCATTTCTCCTATTCTTCCTTCTTTCCCCTTTCCTCGGTTATTTTTTCTCCTCCTCCTCCTCCCTCTTTTACTCTCCCGCTTCCCTTCGTCTTTCAAGATTGAGAAATACGTCCAAGATTTCAGCCGGTGATGTAAACACGGCTAAGCTATCTGGAACCTTGCATGGGAAACTAGGCCGGCTTTGTGAACGGTGCCACCCCCCCCACCCCCCCCCTCCCGCTTCCCTTCCCCCACCCCATCTTCTCTCCCTCTCCCCATCTTCTCTCTGTTATTTCCTTCCACTCTCCCCCTCCCCTCTCCTATTCTACCAATCCTAACTCCCATCCCCTTCCCATGTCCACCCCATCCCCCTCTCCTCATCCTATCCCACATCCCCTCCTCTCTTTATCCTTTCTCCTATCCTTCACCCTCTTTCCATCCTCACCCCCCTACCCCTCTCCCCTCCTATACCCCCACATGGAAGAGAAGATAAAAGGAAGACTTGAGGGGGAAGGGGGAGAGTAGGGGGATGGGGAGGAGGGCTAAACTTCCAAAATAGATCGCGAAATTGCGTTTGTCTTTTGTCTTTCTAATCTTCTTCTCCTTATCTTCCTCTTTTCATCCATTTTTTTCTTCTTCTTTCCATCATCCGTCCGTCCTTTCTCCCGGCCCTAAAATTGCCGTTGGAATTTTGGGCCTTCCTTATTCCGACCGCGAAATTACGCTTCGAAGTTCCGGAAGGAAGGAGGGAGACGAAGGGATGGAGGGATGGAGGGAGGGATGGGTGGAGGGAAGGAGGGAGGGAGACGAAGGAATGAAGGGATGGAGGGATGGATGGGTGGAGGGAAGGAGGGAGGGAGGGAGGGAGACGAAGGGATGGATGGATGGATGGATGGATGGATGGAGGGAGGGAGGGAGGAACGGAGGGAGGGAAAGGAGGGAGGGATGGTTGAAGAAAGAGAGAGGAGGGAGTGAAGAAGACGGAAGGACCGATGTGAAAGGAAGACAAAGACGTGACACGAAGAGGAGGAGGAGGAGGAGGAACAGGAGGAGGAGGAGGAAGAAGAGGAGCAGGAGGAGGAGGAGGAAGAGGAGCAGGAGGAGCATCAAAAGTAGGAGCAGAAGGAAACGCAAGAGGTTTGTGAGGAGCAGGAGCAGGAAAATCAGGAAGATGAGGAGCAGGAAGAGGAATAGGAAAAGTAGGAGGAAGAGGAGGACTAGATGATTCAGAAGGATCAGTAGGAAGAGGAGGAGGAGGAGGAGGGAAGCAGGAGGACGAGACGGAAGAGGAGGAGGGAAGCAAGAGGACAAGGAGGAGGAGGGGGTACAGGAGGGCCCAGCAAAGGCAACGGAGCAGTGAGGATAGGAACTGACGGATATGAATAATGCAGTGTTTACCATTTCCTCCCTTATGAGCCACGCCAAACTTTGCCCGGCTAATTATAAGGCAGCGAGGAGGAGGAGCGGCGACGGCGGTGGTCGCAAAGGATGGCTTTTGTGGGCGTCTCTGGCGAGATGGGCGGGGAGGGGCGTCGCGGCGTCTTCTAGAACTTTCTCCGACGCCTACTGTTTTATGTCATAATCGATATGGCATTATTTTCGCTTTTTTGGGCGTCGTTATTATCCTTTTTTCCTTCTCACCAACAGCCTGGCACAAGAGGAGGGATGTAAAATTGACTTTAAAAGCCAATAAAAACAAGCTGGGGGGCAAAAAAGTGCGGGCAGTCTGTAAGGGTGATTACAACTAGGCAAAAGAAGGCGCTTGTCAACCATTGTGTCGAAACTTCGGCAGCAGACTGTAGTCGTTAATGGAAGTGTCGTTTGCACTTGACTGCTTGTTTAATCACTTTAATAAGAGCTCGGCGAAATATCCTGGAGTCATGGCCGTGTGATCAGCTATCAGGGAAACTGAGATTAAAAAGAGAGAGAAGAAAAATAGATCCAGCTTTTATTTTTATCATCTAGGGCTGTGCTTTTTTCCAACGTGCGGCTGTAGTTCCATCATCCAAGAAATATTAATTTAAGATACACATTTGTTACAAATATTTTATAAACATATTTTATAGTAATATGATAATTACTACGACCATTATAATAAATAATAATTATAATAACAATAAAGAAATAATAATAATGACATCAATAATAAAATTACCAAAAAAATAACTATTGTGAATCGAGCATGGATACCCTTCATGTGGAAAAATGAAGTTAAGAAAACGCACGGAAAAACAAACCCTAATTCCCTCCCCATTAAGATCGATTATAACGAACCATCGTGTGAGTGACATCCACAGGCCCTTTGTATTGGCTGCCGTGAGAGAGAGAGAGAGAGTACGATGCACATTGCATGGATATGAATATTCAGTTATGCATATTGCAAGAACGGCGTCTGCAATAGTACGATATACAGGGCGTAAGAGAACTGACAACAACGCCCAGGGAGGGGACACAATTTTTACAGCGGCGAGGGAAAAGTGTTGACTCAGGCGGGTAGGTGGAGGGGAGGGGGAGTAGGGGAGGAGGGGAGAAGGGGAGTAGGGGGAGGTTGGGGTGGTGAGGTATAGAGGGTGGAGGTGGAGGGAGAGGAGGAGGAGGAGGAGAAGGAGGAGGCGGAAGAAGAGGAGGTAGAGAAGGGGGTTTAGTTGGAGTAGGTGATAGAGGACGAGGAAGATGAAGAGGGATGATGATGATGGATGCGAAGAAGGAAGAGGAGGAGGAGAAGGAGGAGTAAAATGAGAAGGGGAAGGGCGGGAAGAAGGAGTTCTAGAAGAGGAGTAAGAAGGAGAACAGACATAGGATGTTGAGTGGGAAAAAAAGAGGAAGAAAGAAAAAGGAAAAGGTTGGCGGGAAATTTGAATATCGTCGACGGCTGGAGACCGACGCGTGACACGTCGATCGAGGCTGGCGCCGACTGAATCCAGTGACCGGCTGTGTCGAGCAAGGAAACGAGGGAGCGAGGGGAAAAGGGGGGGGGGCTTTTTTGTATTGTAGCCGGTTGTGGAGTGGAAAAATGGATTAAATGCGCTGATGTTTAAATTCTGTACGAAGCTAGGAAGAAAAACAAGGTTGTGGATATTATAGATGGTGTCTGTATGAACTTGAATACAATGAAATAGATACGAACACACACACACACACAGACACACACACTTTCTTTATCACACGCTCACTTTATCTCTGTCTGCCTGTCTCTCTCGCCCCTCTCTCTCTTCCCTTCAATCATATCTTTTCCCACTTTCAATATCAAAACATTTTCTCCTTCCACTTATGAAGTGTCTCCCCCTCTCTGTTTCAAAACGTTTTCTGTCCCCCTGTTATAAAGTCCTTCCCGCTCTCGATTTCGAAAACGTTTTCTACTCCTCCTTATGAAGTGTTTCTCAATCTCTGTTTCAAAACGTTTTCTGCTGTAAAAAAATGTTGCAAAATCTCTCTGTGCTGTTATGCATTTTCCGCTCTATAATACAAAAGATTCCCCACTCTCTCTTGCAAAGCATTTCATGTAACAAAGCATTACCACTTCCTGTCTAAAAAAACTTTCTGTTGTAAAAGATTTACTACTCACTGATACAAAACATTCCTCACACTCTTTTGCAAATGATTTTGCACTCTTTGTTGCAAAACATGCCCCACTCTTTGTTACAAAAGTCCTCTTCCGCTTCTCGTTACAACCCTCCTTTCCTCCTATCCCCCCTCTTCCTCCTACATCCCCTCCCTTGTCCCTTCCATCCTTCCCCTTCTTCCTCTTTCCCTCCCACAGTTTCCTCTCTCTTCCACCTTCTTCCCTCTCTCCCTTCTCCCTCGCCCCCCCCCCAGCCACGGAAGGCGCGAGTATTAACAAACACAAGAAACAAACGAAAGGAAAACCAGAGCGTCCCCAGAACGT
>BOPN01000004.1:851530-854030 GCA_017312705.2 Penaeus japonicus | reverse complement strand
AAATTTTTCTTCCTTTCGATCTTTGATTCTTTCTTTTTTTCTCTCTTCCTTGACTCTCTTCTTTCTTTCCTCATTCATTAAATTCCACGTTTCACTCCTCTCCAAAGTCCAATTGTTAGTATGCACGCTCGCTCCCCTCTCCTCCAACTCCTTGGTGTGAGTGGCACCTCTTCCACACTCACGGCCTTCCCTCTCCACCTCCACCAAGCCATCCACTTCCATCCATCCACTCCTGGCCCCTCAGTGCATGACCCAGGCCTCTTCCGGTCCGCCCAAAGCCCCAGGTATGTCGGCTGGTTAATTAATCTCGTGTAATCCTTCGCGTCATTACCCCTGTGGCGGAGCTAGGCTTGCCAACCCTTCCCGATATAGTTTCATGGATACCAGGAGCAACGTTTTTTTTTTGTCCTGTATTGCGTCTTTCGTTCTTTCCTCTCCAATCCTCTCTCTCTCTCTTTCTCTCTTTCTCTGGGTCTGGGTCATACTCATTAGCTCATATGAATCTCAGAAGAGAGGAAGAGAAAGAGAGCAGAAAGAAAGCAGTGCAGCATCATTTTTCACGAAATATAATACGTCCTGTGAGGCACAAAACATCAAAGGATACCTCACCTTCCTATAAGAAATTCCAGCGAAAATGGTCAGCAGATATCAAATGCAGTTTCGCCAAAAATATCCTCATGCAAGACTAAACTAAACTCTTCCATTAAAGATCTGAGGCACAACGTGCATCAACGCAAAGAAATCAGTTTAAATTATACTGCGAAAAAACTGCCTATTAGCATAACAAAAACTTGAATCTGCATAGGTAGGAGGATCGTTGCTCGTGGCCCAGCATATCTTAAAGACTTGTATTACCATAGTTACAGAATTACCCACAGGCAGCACGAAATAAATACTTGTGAATATACATACACATCTCTCTGTTGTATACACACACACACATCTTGATTTTTATGCGTTTGCACAAGATGAAAAAAGTAAACAGTCTGGGTACGAAAAGGGGTATTTCAACTATTCATAAAGGCGAGTCTTTTAGAATTATGTCCATAGATTTGTACCTATGAGTGCCTTTAGGGTGAATTAGGGAAAGGATTACTAACCATATATAAATATTTGAAAATGGTAAGTACAGCATGCTTCCTTTGATTTAGTGGGTCCGTACAGCACGTCAGAGAATTTCATATCTTGTCTAACTTTATCCGAATTTCTGCCTCGAAATTCAAATAATGAAAGAAGTAGCTTCGAGGCTTCAGTAATGAAACAAGACCGCGTCTGTAAAACCTTATGCGCAGTTACTTAAATAATTAAGTAAGACTTGCAAGAACACTCTTAGTCCGTTTGGCTTTGCAATCCCTTCAAACTCGAGTAAGGCTGAATGGCAAAACACTCTGAGTAAGGCTTATGTGCCCTCGTTTCTTATTCGCACTCCAGCTTTCAGTGCGCTACAAATCCTCTTATAAAACAGTCGTACCTTGTGTGACTTATTCGGCTCCTTTCAATTCAGCAAACCTTCCTATCTCTTACGCCGCGCGGCATTCCCATTCGGATGACATCTCCCCTCCCTGCCCCCACCCCCCTTCTCTCTTCACAAATTTCATTCTTCCATTCTTGACCTCCCCTTTCTCCCCTCTCTTCCCATCCCCCCATATCGGGGTCTTCCCTCCCAGCCTGGCATTACCCCAATCTTCCTCTCCCCCAATCTCCTGTCCTACCCACGCCCTTCTCCCTCCCTCCTCTTCCTGTCTCCCTATCCCCTCCCTCCAACCCCCCTCCCCCTCTCCTCCTTCCCCGGGTGGCCTCTGGTGGGTATGATTGAAACTTATTGGCTCCACAACTGGCATGGCGCCCACAACCCCAACAACAACTGGCGGCGCATCCCCTCGTCAAAAGCTCTTACCGCAAACACTCATCTTACAGGTCCCTTTCATTCAGACTCCTCTTGCTGGAGGGAGGTCGAGTGAGGTGGCGGGGAGAGGCGGGGAGAAGCGAGGAAGGGGAGCAGGAGAGATGGGAGGAGGAGGGAGAGAAGGGGAGAAGCGAGGAAGGGGAGAGGGGAAGAGGGGGAGGAACAGGGGAGAAGGGTGGAGGGAGAGAAAGGGAGAATTGAGGAAGGGGAGCAGAGTAGGAAGGGAGAAGAGAGGAGGGAGAGAGAAGAGATGGGGAGCAGGGTAGCAATGAGGAGGAGGAGTAGCAAGGGAGAAGGGAGGAGAGAGCACCAAGAGTGAAGAAAGGAGTAAGGAGGAGAAACAAAGGAGGCGGTAGAGGAGGGGGAGGGAAGAGAAGGGGAAAGGGTAGGAATGAGAATGAGTAGCAAGGGAGAAGGGAGGAGGGAGAGAAGAGGAGAAGGGAGTAGCAAGAGAGCAGAGAGGAAGGAAAGAACGGGAGAAGAGAGGAGGGGGAGAGGAACGGGGTAGGGGTGACAGCGGTCCTTCACTACAACCTGCGCCGCCAGCTGACCTCTTAACTTCAGGGACAAGTTCCATGCGGCAATACTTGACAG
>BOPN01000004.1:831530-841530 GCA_017312705.2 Penaeus japonicus | reverse complement strand
AAGGAAAAACAATCAATGAGAAGGAGTGTGTTGGAATTGGAAGAGAGGTAGATTAAGAAAATAAGAGAAATATAGTGAAGGAGGAAGTATGAAAGAGTCAAAAAGTAAATAAAGATGAATAAACGCTGAAAAGGGAACACGAGATAATGAGAGGAAGGAAATGATGATAATCTTGAAAGAAAATGAAGATACTAACAAAATAACAGCAACACAAATAATACGATAATAATGATAAGGATGATGATATGATAATAAAAAAATAATGAAGCTAATACTAAAAAATGATGGAAATGAGGATGACAATGATAATGATGGCGATGATAACGATAATGATAACGATAATAATGATAACCAAGATACACAAGAAAAAAAAAACGAAAAGGAAAAGGAAAACGAAGAAGGAAACGAAGGAAAAGGGATCATCAAAGCGACAGCACTCTCTCAAAGCTGAAGGCAAGATAATGCCCCATCGCCTAAGCTTCGAAGTTTCAAGTAAAGGTAATTTTCAAGAGTGAAAGGAGGCCTTAAAGAAGTTGGTAATCTATTTATATGGAGTTAGGGATCCTTAGCCTTCTTTATGAGGGATGAAATAATGTGGAAGAATGACGTACTAGCGAGAGGCAGGGCTGTTGAGAGGGATTTGGGGATTGAAGAGTCATGGGATTTTAGTCTTTATGGCGTGGTCGTGAAGGGCTGGAATGCCTTCACAGCGGATGCGAGAATTTCACACTCGGAGTACCCTAGCTGTTTTTGTTTATATTTTATTTATTATCAGTATTATTATTTTGAGGAGGGGGGGGCGGCAACAGAGGAGGCTCTCATAATTTCAATGGTGAATATAGAGTTAAATTGTTAAACAGCTTTAAAACATGAAAAAGTAAATCCAAGGAGGGTATCAGAGTTAAGATAATAAAATTAATTGCCTTTACATAACACTATAATAACAACACAGTCACCAGTAGTACAAGAACACGCAAAGATACAGTCATATCCGCTAGCTAAAAAGGATAAAAAAAAATCAAATCCAAAAATGAAAAACACCGTACAAAAAAAAAGAAAAGAAAAGAAAATAACATAAGCCCCCTCCACGCATGTCCCTCCCGGAAACGCAATATTCACAGAAAACGGGATCTGACAGACGAAATATGAACCGGCTTTATCTGTACGGCGCCTCCACAGAGCCTTTGATCGACGAGCAACTGGGTAAGGGAAACTTTACGTGCACTAAGTCCGTGATATGACTAAGCATAAATGCGACACCGGTTGTACTTTCAGGATTTAATCAAGCGGATTCCATCAAAAGCGTTGTCCAAAATCCCAACTGAGGAGGCTGAACGAGTAGGATTTTAAGCCGAGCGAAATTTACTCGAGTGGGAATAATTACTCGGAAGAGGAACGGAGGCGAAAGGAAATCCGGGCTTTGATTCCCATGCGTGTAAACCTTCATTCGTGTAAACAAAGAGGAAATTATATAGAGGATTCCGTGTGTGCGTAATCAGGTCCGCGTACGTCTATGTATGTATGCTTACATATCATCCGAGTAGAAGTTAGAGGGACGCATTCACAGAGAGGAGTAGAAAATATGGGTTACCGGTACATACGCACTTTAGGTAAATACGGACACATAAACACATGTACTCTCTCTCTCTCGCTCTCTCTCTCTCTCTCTCTCTCTCTCTCTCTGTCTCACTCACTAAAACACACCTATACACATACATATACTCTAAAACGCACCCACGTTCTAAACGCTTCCTGTACGCTTGTCTGCAATTTACGACAGAGTACAAGAGAGAGAGAGAGAGAGAGAGAGAGAGAGAGAGAGAGAGAGAGAGAGAGAGAGAGAGAGAGAGAGAGAGAGAGAGAGAGAGAGAGAGAGAGAGAGAGAGAGAGAGAGAGAGAGAGAGAGAGAGAGAGAGAGAGAGAGAGAGAGAGAGATAGAGAGAAGAAGAGAGAAAGAGTGCTCCTGTCCTAAAGCGCGAGTTATGTAACGCACCTCTAACACGCACTCGCCGTGTTTACGACTCTCTTTACACATCGTCTGTTTAATCCAAACGAGAGCAGTTACGTCACCCTCGACTCCCGTTGGACCGTCGCAACTCAAATTCGACAGTTATTCGACAGTTTCAACGCTGCAAGAAAGCTATGTGTTCGTTGCCTCGAAAGTGACGATTGTCGTAAGCGGAAGGGAGGGGGCGGGGTGTAGGTGGGGAGAGGGAGTGGTGTGAGAGAGAGAAAGAGAGAGAAAGAAAGAGAGAAAGAGAGAAAGAGAGAGAGAGAGAGAGAGAGAGAGAGAGAGAGAGAGAGAGAGAGATACATAGATAGACTGAGAGAAATACATACATAGATAGATAGATAGTTAGAGAGAGAGAGAGAGAGAGAGAGAGAGAGAGAGAGAGAGAGAGAGAGAAGAAAGAAAGAGGGAAAGAGAGAAAGAAATAAATAAAACAAGAAATAAATAAAGAGCAAAAAAGCAACACCAAAAACAAAGCGGGCAGGGGGAGGGGGAGGGGGAGTGGCAGCCACAATAGGGGAACTAATCTGGCTCTCCATTTGCACCCAAAGCGTCCAAATCCTTTCTAAAATAATGGGTAAACAAGAGATGTTTTGATTGGTGGGTCATAATGTCAGACAGTGTTTACACTCGGACAATTAAGTGGCATTAAAAGACTACCGCTATTTATAGAGGGAACAGGTACAAGCAAATTTTCACTGATAGCTTTATCATATTGCTTATTCCCTGCTTTTAACTTCTAACTCAATCCTTTTCTTTGAATATTTCCAAATACATTTCCACCGCTAACCAACCTATCCAAATACTCTCTATCAAAGGATTTCAAAAAGGACTTTTCCCTCCGCAAACAACAACACCCTCACCCGCCTAGCCACGTGTCACCCTCCCCTTCGAGTGTTTGCATTATCATTATATACCGCGCCTGAGATTAATTGCTTCCTGGCTCTTAATAGCCGGGTGATTAACCAATGAAATCGATCGCTATTCCCTCCTAAAGGAGAGTCGTTTCCTTCGTTTCTGGAAGCCTTTTGGAAGGTCAGCGATCAAATTGGCTTTCTGGGTCATTAATTCACCCAGAGCACTTTATGAATGCACCTGATAGTCAAACCCTGGCACGCACGCAGCCAGCTCGTGTGTATATATGTATATATATATATATATATATATATATATATATGTATCATTATCATACTAACCCTCATTCTCATTCTCTCTCTCACTCTCTCTCTCTCTCTCTCTTTCTCTCTCTCCTGTTCACTCTCCATCTTTACCCCATCCCTCTCGCACTTACCCTCTTTCCCTCTCTTTCTCTCACACATGCACAGCCAGAAAATCCCGGGAATTCCCCGTGCATCGCTGTCTCGTAATTTGTACACACTAAAAGCTTCGGAGCTTATAATTGTAATAATTATTCTCCTTCAATGGCACTGCGGAGGGGGAGGGGGTGAGGGACTGGAGAGAAAGAGAAAGAGAGAGAGAGAGAGAGAGAGAGAGAGAGAGAGAGAGAGAGAGAGAGAGAGAGAGAGAGAGAAGGAGAATTGGACAGACAGATACAGCAGATAAGTAAATACATATAAAACAAAAGAATGGAAACCGTTACCGAAAGCTGATTCGAATAAAGCGAAAATATAGATAGAGATAGATAAACAAACAGATCGACAAATAAATGGACAGACAGATAGACAGACGAATAAACGAAATCCACATTATAATCCCACGGTTTCTAGTCGCATTAGGGGTCGAAATCCCGGAACGGACAGAGAACAGCGGCATTTCGGATTAGGTTGTTGTTGCAGATCGACGGTGATTGAGGTGGGGGTGGGGCGAACAAGCAGAACGCTGACGCTTGCTTGAAAACGCAACGCGGGCGCTTGCTTGCGCGCGCGCGCCAGCGCTTGCTGCGCGCTGCCAACGCTTGCCGGAACCGGCGGCGCCGCAATGAACAGCCTGGCGACGCACGCGCCGCAACAGTAGCGCATAAGCATTAACGCGTGCATGACGTGCGTGGCATGACGCAGCCGTAAATGCGGCATGAACGTTGGCGCGCGTGTGACGCAGCGGGCCTTGTAGCGGCGCCATGGCATACTTGCAGGCGTGACGCGGCGAACGACGACGTGTAGCGCGACGACGCTTGACGTGGCGTATGGCGTGCATTGTAACGGCGTAGCGCGTGTGCATTGCAACCTTGTGCGAACGCGCGCGCTTGCGGCGCATGCGTAACGCCTTATGGACGGTGCGTGGGGTCGAAATCCCGGAACGGACAGAGAACAGCGGCATTTCGGATTAGGTTGTTGTTGCAGATCGACGGTGATTGAGGTGGGGGTGGGGAGGGGGAAGGCGGGGGGGGGGCAAGGAGGAATTAGAAGGGGTAGGGGGGAAGGGGAGTGGGTGGATGGGCGAAGGGATATGTAAGGGTGGGGGAACATTGGCTGAGGAGTGGGGGTAAGGGAGGAGGGGTGAGGGGTGTGGGACAGGGGGGTAAGGGAGGAAGGCAAAGGGATGAGGAGGCGGGTGAGAGTCAGGGGGGAGGGGGCGGAGGGGGAAGAGGGGAGGGCGAGGGAGAGATTAATTGGAATGTCGTCTAAGGTAGATCGCTAGTTAGTCTTTGATCGCGAACGGGACAGAGAGGAATAGAGAGAGAGAGAGAGAGAGAGAGAGAGAGAGAGAGAGAGAGAGAGAGAGAGAGAGAGAGAGAGAGAGAGAGAGAGAGAGAGAGAGAGAGAGAGAGAGAGAGGTGGGGGGAGGAGTCATGTAAAAACGCATGATACGAGAGAGAGAGAGAGAGAGAATGAGATAGAAAGAGAGAGAAGGAGGGAGAGAGAGAGAATGAGAGAGAGAGAGAGAATGAGACAGAGAAAGAATGAGAGAGAGAGAGAATGAGAGAGAGAGAGAATGAGAGAAGGAGATAGAGATAGAGAGAGAGAGAAGGAGAGAGAGAGAGAGAGAAAAGGAGAGAGAGAGAGAAGGAGAGAGAGAAAAGGAGAGAGAGAGAAAAGGAGAGAGAGAGAGAGAGAGAGAGAGAGAGAGAGAGAGAGAGAGAGAGAGAGAGAGAGAGAGAGAGAGAGAGAGAGAGAGAGAGAGAGAGAGAGAGAGAGAGAGAGAGAGAGAGAGAGAGAGAGAGAGAGAGAGAGAGAGAGGAGAGAGAGAAAAAACGAAAGACTCAAGCACGAAAAGGGGGAAAGCGAGCGAGTGAACATAAATGGACACGTTCATACAATC
The DNA here is from genome assembly GCA_017312705.2 of Penaeus japonicus. NCBI lineage: Eukaryota > Metazoa > Arthropoda > Malacostraca > Decapoda > Penaeidae > Penaeus > Penaeus japonicus. The sequence continues at coordinate 836,300 of BOPN01000004.1, read as the reverse complement.
GCCCACATATTCATACTCTTATCCCATTAACTGCGTATCGATTTAGAGTCACACTTTTAGGGATCCTATTGAGAATCCTCTGCCATTCCCATTTCTCCCCTCGTGCTGTCTCTCCTCACCCTTCCTCCCTTCACGCTCCTTCTCTCCCTCCAATCCCTTCCTCCCTCCGTTTACTTTCCTCTTTCCCTCTTACCCCTCCCTCTCTCCATCTCTCCTTATTTTTTCTCCATCTTCCCTCTCTTCCCCCCCCCTCTTCCCTTTCTTTTCCCTCCTTCTCTCCCTCCCTCCCTCCATCTTTTATCTTCATCTTCCCTCTTCCCTTACCTTCTCTTCCTACAATCCCTTCCCATCTTCCTCCCTACATCCTTCTCTCTATGCCCCTCCCCCTCTACCCAATACCCTCTCTCTCTCCCTCATGACCTCCCCCCCTCCCCCCCGCTTCTCCCCTTCCAAAGTGTAACTTACGCCGAGTTAAACAAACATAAAAAGGATTTGTCCAGCAATTTCAGAGTGTCATTTTGTTTGCCACCGAATGCTTCGTTTTTTTTTGTTCGTTTGTTTCTTTTGGCCTGTGCTTCCTCTTAGTCTGCCTTTCAAGTCCGTGTGTTATTTGTGTCCCTTTTTTATCTATTTTTTGATTCATTTATTCATTTTTCATCTGCTCAATTTCCGTGTTCTATTTCTCTGTAGTTGCTTCTTTCCCCCCCAAGCCTTTCAGTCCTTTACTCTCTCTCATTCCCTTTTTATATTTTTCTTCTCCCCTCTCCCCTTACCCATTCCCTTTCCTCTTCCTTTTACTTCCCTTTCCCGTCCCTCTCCCTCTTCCTTCTCCCTTGCTTCTTTTCCTCTTCTTTCTCCCTTTCCCTTTCCCTTCCTTTCCCTATTCCTCTCTATGCCTCTTTCTCCCTGGCTCCTTCCCATCCCTTTCTCCTCCCTTTCCCTCTCCCTCTTCCCATGCGATCTTCCCTTTTCCTCCCCTCTCTTCCCTCTCCTCTACTTTCACAATCAAATATCCCTTCTTCCATCCCCCTTTTCTCTCCGCCTCCCTTACCCTGTCCTTTCCCCTCTCACTCCCCCTTTCGCCTTCCCTCTTCCCCACGCTCTCCCTCCACTCCCCCCTCCCCTTCCTTCATGCACAGGTCTCCCTTCCCTCTCTCTTCCTTTTCTTTCCTCTACCTTCCCCTTCCTCTCTTGCCCCCCCCTCCCCATAGATCTCCAGACTTATCCAGTGATCACGGGGTATAATGAAGACAAAAGAAAATGGTGAAAAAAAAAACGAAAAAGCTAATAAAAAAGACGAAGATAATGAAAATAAAGAAATCAAGTTAAAAAAGAAGAAAAAGAAAAAGAAAAAAACAACGAAAGCGATTCAAAGAATGGCAACCGTAAGAGAGATAACAAGACGAGAGGTTTAATCGAAACGGGAATTAAGAGCAAATAAAAAGAGTTGAAGCCTCTTTTAAATCGGGGTTTGATGATACTCGATTCCGTTGATCTTTTTTTTGCCCCCCCCCTATTTCTTTATTTATTCTTCTACTAATATATTCGAAAAAAGGATCTGCGTCTATGTGCAAATAGGTTCTGATATAATAGGTATACTACTGGACCTGAAAAAAATAATTCCATTGTAACACGTCTGATATCAATCCATATCATGATTTTATGCCATGATGGTGATAAAAGCACTCTGCAATTAGCCCATTCAATCACTGTATTTGCACAGTGAACACAAAATGATATATGAACAAACCGAACGCTCGTCTCCGACATCAGCGCTTCAAAAAAATCGATACGTTAAAAAAATAAAAAATAAAAAAAATAAAACACCGCTTTGTCATTGTTCCATTACTTTCTTTCTTCTTTCCGTTTTTGGCTTTTTTTTTTATTTATAACCTTTCTTTTTTTTCTTCTATTTCCTCTCCAAAAGCACCTAATTTGGCTATTACTTCCCCTCTACGTGTTTTTCCTCCCCTCGAGAATCACGGAGGAGACGATGTGGGTTTACAGATTTCCTATAAAAGATTAAGCCTGTACAATTTTTCTTCGATTATAGCACATCGCCGAGTCTCCCTTACGAGCAAAGCGTGAGCTCACATCCCCCCTCCCCTACCTGCCCCTCTCACTCCTCCCCCCCTACCTCCACCCCCTTCCCCACGATTCCTTCCCCCTATCAGGACAGAGGCCTAACCCCCACTGCAAATCTCAAGCTAAATTGGACCTTAAACTCCATCTCGCGTAAGGTCGACATTCCCACGAATCGAGACACATCGTTAAGGGACGTTTTAATTGTGGACTGTAATGGCTCGGGGGAATTTTTTGAATAGGGTCATCCTTGCATTTTAATTTCTCATCAATGAGCTTCAAAAAGTCTTGCGGGAATATCTCTAATGTGTAAGGGAAGTATCGATTTTCAAATGAATCTTAGAAGACATTTTGAGTGTTGCGTATTCTTCGCTGTTTTATATATATTTTTTCTCATTTTGTCTGTTTCTCTTTCTCTTTCTTATCTGTCTGTCTATCTGCATATTTGATCGACTGTCTCTGTCTGTCTGTCTGTCTGTGTCTATCTCTCTCCTTCCCTCCTCCCTCCTTTCCCCTACCCTCCTTCCCACCCTCCATCCACCCCCCCTCCTTTCATTCTCCCCCCCCCCCCCTCATTTTTAGTTTGGCTCGAATGCTTCGATTCTTTGCATGCGAGTGGCTGTGTGTGCGTGCATCTGTTGTGCCTCCATTCTTTGTCGCTCTGCGCTTATTGGCATGGGGGCGACATTGTTGCTGTTTTCCTCATTAGCTGCGTACACGAACGTGTGTTTCTGGCAATACAGATTTATCCTCATGGCTGGCTGTACGTTTGTCTGTAGGGATTCGTGTCGCATGTGCGTTTATGCATGTCGGGATTTACCTATGCATGTATGTATGGATATATGCATGGAAAAATGAAAAGATAAGAAAAGGACTGAAGAAAAAGACAAAATGAAGGAGAAGAATCAGATGTAGTAAAATTTTATTTATATGTCTTTTCTCTCTCTCTCTCTCTCTCTCTCTCTCTCTCTCTCTCTCTCTCTCTCTCTCTCTCTCTCTCTCTCTCTCTCTCTCTCTCTCTATATATATATATATATATATATATATATATATACATATACATATATATACATACATACATACATATATATATATATATATATATATATATATATATATATATAGAGAGAGAGAGAGAGAGAGAGAGAGAGAGAGAGAGAGAGAAAGAGAAAGAGAAAGAGAAAGAGAGAAAGAAAGAAAAAGACATATAAATAAAATGTTACTACATCTGATTCTTTCCCCTTCTCCGGGTTCGAGCCCCGGTCAAGGAGGTAAATATTTGTATATATATATATATATATATATATATATATATATATATATATATATATATATATATATATATACATACACACACACACACACACACACACACACACACACACACACACACACACATATACATACATACATACATACATACATACATACATACACACACACACACACACACACACACACACACACACACACACACATATATATATATATATATATATATATATATATATATATATATATATATATATATATATATAGTGATATATATATATATATATATATATATACATATATATATATATATATATATATATATATATATATATATATATATATATATATATATATGCATGTATATATGCATGTATATATATATATATATATATATATATATATATATATATATATATATATATATATATATATATATATATATATATATATACATGCATATATATATATGTATATATATATATATATATATATATATATATATATATATATATATATATATATATATATATATATATACATACACACACACACACACACACACACACACACACACACACACACACCACACACACACACACACACACTCACACACAAACCCACACAAGCACAACACCCAAACACACTCTCCATATCCGAGGCCACTGCCCGACCCCCGCCGCAATCGCTCCGCCCTCCCGCCACCATGTTCGCGTCAACGTGTTCACCAAGTCTCCGAAGTCGAACAAAGGCAGTCAGCGCAATCAGGCTTATGAACATGAGGTTCGCTGCCACGGCTCTGCGCGTCAGCATCCGACGGCTGACTTCAACTTCGAAGTCTTGTATGGGGAAGTCAGGAGCAAGTTACACGCTCTGAATCCCGCTTATTGGTCGCTTAATTAGATAGGTAGAGAGAGAGAGAGAGAGAGAGAGAGAGAGAGAGAGAGAGAGAGAGAGAGAGAGAGAGAGAGAGAGAGAGAGAGAGAGAGAGAGAGAGAGAGAGAGAAAGAAAAAGAGAGAAAGAAAAGGAGAGAAAAAAGAAAGAGAGAAAGAAAAAGAGAGAGAAAGAAAAAGAGAGAAAAAGAAAGAGATAAAGAGAGAGAAAAAGGGCTAAACATGACAAGAAGAACAAGAAAAAGATATTGAAAATAAAAAAGGGTGCAGACAACGCTATGCACAAATAAGATAAATGAAGAGATAAAAGCCAACGAAACAAACAAATGTAATAGATCAACTTCGGGTTGCCTAACAACCGCCACTGGCACTGCCTCCTTCCCCATTTTACTCCGGAAATGACTCATCATCAGTAATGATTCAGACCCATAATCTGTCGCATCTAACGTTTAATCGCCTCATGTATTATTACTGCAATCATTATCGAACAGTAATTGAAATCATGGTTAACGAAGTCGATGC
>BOPN01000004.1:809030-811530 GCA_017312705.2 Penaeus japonicus | reverse complement strand
CTGCCTCTCTTCTCTTCTCCTCCCCCCCCCCACCTTCCCCTCGCCTTTCACCTCTGTTCCATCATCAATCATTGTCTCTGTACCGCCTTTATAAGCTTTGAAACATTCATCAGATTTTTCCGTAAATTCGCACTTGACGCTTGGCTTGGGCTAAATAATGTATGTTTACGTTATCGCCACTGCTCTTCTTCTTACTGTTGTTAATTAGCATTGTTAGTGCCATTCATATAATATTATCACTATTATCGTTATGATTATCATTATAATTATTATTATTATTTACTATTGCTGTTGATATCATCATTATCATTATCATTCTTATCATTACCAATTTTACTACTGCCGCTGTCATTAGCAATATTATTATTATTATTACTACTATCATTGTTATTACCATTATTATTTCTTTTCATTGTTATCATTATTATCAACATTATCATTATCATAACTGTTATTTTGCTATCATTATTATTATTGTTATTATCATTATCATCATGATCATTACTTTTATAACATATACTAAATCATAATTCATTCTAACATTATGCATTTAAACAAATAGATGGACTGAGAAAAATGAATAAGATTTTGAGAAATTATAAATATTAAAAGACTGCAGGAAGCTCTCGTGTGTATTATTAAATAATGTAACCAGAATACAAATGTAAAAAAATGTATAAAATACATATAACTAGATATATGATATGTAGACAATTCTATATATGATACGATATATAATAATATATATTATGGAAATATGATATAATTTGTGATAATAAAAATATATAACTCGGAAATGGTTATATAATCAACATATAAGACGACCGCGGAACACAATAGGGTTTAGCATGAGTATCGTGTGTAATGAGTAATATCATGAACTATTGATAGGAGAAATATGACCAGCGTAAGTAATGTGTATGGTCTGAATTACTATGAGCAATATATATGATGGAAATAGTTATTTGTTAATTGATGTTATCAATTGTAAGATATTATAGGATGTGATCTGGGTAATGTGAATAACTTTAATGATATAAGTTGTATGAGTCACATGAATATCATTATCTATTATGAGTAATATGGAGAAAAGTTATTATAATCTTTTCAAGTTATTATTCTACATTCTTTTACTTCCCTTTCCTTCGTCTCTCTCTCTCTCTCTCTCTCTCTCTCTGCGTGCCTGCCTGTCTCTCTCTTTCTCTGTCTGTCTGTCTGTGTGTGTGTGTGTGTGTGTGTCTGTCTATCTGTTTATCTCTATCTGTTCGTCTTCTTCTTCTATGACCCCTTTTTTCGTATATCTGCTTTCATTCACTTCTCTTTTATCGACGCATACTCTGATCACAGTAATCAAATCTCTTAATCGTTCTTCATCAATAGATAATTTTCTACTGTTATACGACAACCACAGCGTCATCAACAACAATAGCAACAACTATGATTATAAAAATAACATATTGATAACATGGACAATCATGACGTTCCGATTCACGTCAACAATTATAATAATAACAACAACAACAATAAACAGATCCATGGGTCAAAAATACATAATTACATTTAACAAACATAACATCATCCATAAAAAACACACTCACATATAATAAAAAAAGAGAAATAAATTTTACCATATGTTAAAAAAAATAATAACACATGAGTTTCATATATTTTCCGGATAAGCAGAGCGTGTCAACGGCAGCGTGGCGTAGAACGGGACAGCGTAACGGGTCGAACACCAACGCTGTATTACGTAACAGAAGTCGGTCACGGAAATAAAAATGAAATACTAAAACAAAAAGGTCTAGTCAAAAGAGATGAGGTGTAAGTACTTTGGTATGGAGATTGAGAATGAAGGATGGAGATAGAGATAGATAGATAGACAGATAGAGCGAGAGAGAGAAAGAGAGAGAAATATGCTGCTGTATGAATGATAAAATGCTCCACCGTGATGGTAAAATGTCAGAATTATAACAACACTATAATTTTTTGTAGTGTTACCAATCATTAATGATGAAATGTCAACATAATGTATATGTACAAGCAATGTATCGTTCTAACACACACACACAAACAAAGCCCCTTCACATACATATCTCTCTCTTTCTCTCTCTCTCTCTCTCTTTCTCTCTCTCTCTCAGCGTCTACCCATCGATCTAACTCCCTTTCTTTCAATCCGAGGTATATCAAAACCTACATGAAAACATACAACCGCAAGAAAAGATATGCAACATGATGATAATCAGATCTGTTATCATGACAACAATTACAACAAAGATACAACCAATACCCATAATAACACTAAAAATTCAGACACGGTGGGACTGTTTACAAAGCAATATTCACATCTGCCAAGCCTCCTTCCAGGGCCTCATAGCCTATCATAGCACGAGGTGGCCTCTAGGAAGCTTCTAATTGGTCGAAACAACAAACCGCACATCATGTACGGTGTTCCTTATTTGGCAACACCGAATCCTTGCAGTGGTGTGACGTCACGAACTTT
>BOPN01000004.1:791530-794030 GCA_017312705.2 Penaeus japonicus | reverse complement strand
TAAGGAGATGGAGAATAAGGGAAGGAATAAGAATAGAATAAGAGGGAGAAAAAGAAGAAGAGGAGATGGAGAAGAAAGAAAAGAAGAGAAAAAGGGACGTGAATGATAATAAGAATAAAATGGAAAAGAAAAAGATGAAGAAAAGTAAGGGAAATAAAAAGGAAAAAGATGGGAAAAGAAGATGCAAAAGAAAGAAATAGAAGAAGAAGGAGAAGAAGAAAAGATGAAGAACAAGAAGAAGAAGAAAAAGAAAATGTAAGGGTTGGAACATATCTCAACCACTTTAAACATAATATAGGCTTCAGTTAGACTTGTATCGCAGTTTCTCCCTTAAGAAGCTACATATTTTATTTTAAATATTCTTATCTTTATGACATTTCAAAAACTTAAAAACAAGCTTAGAATAGTAAATGACCTTTCTTCCCATTTACACATCCTTCTTTGAAATTATTTTGATATCTATGGAAAAAAAAGGAAGATTAGATAACATATTTTCAGTTTTGGAAATATGATAAAAACAACGTATAATATCTAACATATTATCTTGTCATTCCATTTAATAAAAAGAAAGAACAAAGACGAAAATAGTGTTTCACTTTCCCTTCCCCCTATCAGTATCCCTCCTACTCTTCTCTCCTCTCACCACCCCTTCCCCTTTCTTCTCTCCCCGTACCTCAAACCAATATCAGAACCCCATTCCACCTTTCCTCTCCCTTCTCTGCACCTTTCCCTCTTTCTCTCAGCAGTTCCCCTCCCACCCTCCATTTCCCCTCTCAGCCCTCCTTCCCACTCTCCCTACCCCTCTGCCATAGGACTTCCCTCTTCCCTTCATTTACCCTCTCTGTCATACTTCCCACTCTCCCTACCCCTCTGTCATAGCACTCCCCTACCCTCCATTTCCCCTCTCATCCCCCCTTCCCCCTCCTACCTCCACCCCTTTCTCACCCCCAAAGAGCTGAAACGAGCAGGGAAGCTGCACTAAGCTTTGCCCTTCATCCATCACAGGGAGACTAGGTTTGCTACTCTGAACACGAACGTTTAATAACACACTCGCATTGCTACGCCCTTTCCCCTCTCTCCCCTTCAGTAACGCATGGCCCTTGAACCCCTTCCCTCACTCCAGCTACTGTCATGATACACCCCTCTTCTTCCCTCCATCTCTTTCCCTTCCCTCTCACCCATTGCCAGTGTGTCTTTTCCCCTCCTTCTCCTCTCTCTTCCTCTCCGTTTCTGACAGTACTATCCCCTCCTTCCCTCCTTCTCTTTCCCTTCCACTCCCTCTTTCTTCCCTCCTTCTTCCTTCCCTTCCCCTCCTTTTTTTGCATCTTTTTCAGTCCCTCTCTTTCCCTCCCCTTCCTTCCCTCCATCTCTTTCCCATCCCCTCCCTCTCTCCTCCTCTCGTCTCTTGCCAACCCCTCTTTCCATCCCCCTCCTTCTCTCCCCTTCCTTCCCTCCATCCCTTACCCTTCCCTTACCCTCCCTCCCCTTCCTTCCCTCCATCCCTTCCCTTACCGTCTCTCTTCCTCTCCCACGCTGGTTTAACCATCCACCATCAACACTTCACTTCTGCAACGTCTTCTTCACACCCTCAATTTATTGCATGACTCCTGAAGGCGGGCGGCGGGGCCTTTGGGTGGGTGTGGTCCTATCCTCCCCCCCGCTCCCCCCCCTCCCCCCCCCCCCCCCCCCCTCTCTCTCTCTAGTTTATGGCTGAAACGCTTCTCTGTTTCAAAATTTTCGGATCATAGTGTTCGTGCGTAAGTGTGTGCGCGCGCTCGCGTGTGTGTATGTGCATGTTTGTTTATGTGTGTGTTTTGAGTGTGTATGAGTGTGTATGAGTGTGTATGAGTGTGTATGAGTGTGTATGAGTGTGTATGAGTGTGTGTATGGTTATGGCTGTATATGTGTATGTTTATGTGTGTATATGTGTGTGCCTGTATGAGTGTGTATGTATATGTGTTCATGTACATACTTGTATGTTTGCACGTACGTGTTTGTTTGTACTTCTGCCTGCAGCCTCGTAAAAATAATCTACTGCATCAAGACTTATCTCGGGAAAAAAACAAATTGCGGAAATTAAAGTACAATTTAACAGCTCTTGAAAAAAAATAAAAAATAGAAAAACAACATCATATTTTCTCTCAAATTTTTGCAGATGGAAATGGGCAAAGCTTTCTAGATTTTTCATAAATCTTTCAGCCATACGAAAGGGCATGGTTATTATATATAACAGAAGAAATCACAAAGAAAAATGAAATAATAATAATGATAAAGATGATGATAATCGTGATGATAGTGATGATGATGGTGATGGCGGCGATGGCGATGGGATAATAATTAATATAATGACAATAATGATAATTATAATCATAATGATTACAATAACGATAACGATACCAGAAATGACGATGACAACGACGACGACGACGATGATGATGATGATAAGAGAAGAACGAAAAACAGGAGCTAGTAAGCAAGGGTAAATAGCCGGAGGAAAGTA
>BOPN01000004.1:764030-771530 GCA_017312705.2 Penaeus japonicus | reverse complement strand
TTTATTTCGTTATAGATACGTTACGATCGCTTACCCCCCCCCCCAAAAAAAAAAAAAAAAGAAAGAAAGAAAAAGACAATTTTATGGACACTAAAACATCGCCATCGAAGGGAAAAAAATCCCCAGCATTTCTCTAGCTCTTCCTTGGCGATTCCCCGAAGGCATTGTGGACACAGTGCCAGTGCCAGGTAGGAATAAGTGGCACCCATCAGACGGGATTATTTTAAGGAGAGCGAATGAGGAGGGATGAGGGAAATGAGGAGGAGAAGCTGATAAGAGAAGATGGTAATAGTGATGGGGTTGGGGACGATGATGGTGGTGGTAATGGTGGTGGTGGCAATGGGGGTGGTGTTAATGGTGGTGTTGGTAATGGCAGCATTAGTAATGGTGATGCTGGTAATGGTAGTGTTGGTAATAGCGGTGTTTGTGAAGGTGGTGTTAGTAATGGCGGTGTTAGTAATGGCGGTGGTGTTAATGGTTGGGTTTGGTAATGGTGGTGTTGGAAATGGCGATACTGGTAATGGGGGTGGTGTTAATGATGATGTTGGTAATGGTGGCGGTGGTAATGGTGATGCTAGTAATGATGTTGGTAATGGCGGTGCTGGTAATGGTGATGCTGGTAATGGTGGTGGTGTTAATGGTGATGTTGGTAATAGTGGCGATAGTAATGGCGGTGTTGGTAATAGTGGTGTTGGTAATGGTGTTGGTAATGGCGGTGTTGGTAATGGCTGTGGTGTTAATGGTGATTTTGGTAATGGTGGCGGTGGTAATGGCGATGCTGGTAATGGTGGTGGTGGTAATGGCGGTGGTGTTGATGGTGATTTTGTTAATGGTAGCGGTGGTAATGGCGGTGGTGGTAATGATGGTGGTGTTAATGGTGTTGGTAATGGTGATGTTGGTATTGGCGGTGTTGGTAATGGCGGTGGTGTTAATAATAGTGTTGGTACTGTTCGTGGTGTTAATAGTGGTGTTGCTAATGGTGGTGGTGGTGATAGTGATGGTAGTAATGGTGGTGGTGTTAATAGTGGTGGTAGTAATGGTGGTGGTGTTAATAGTGGTGGTAGTAATGATGGTGGTGTTGGTAATGGCGGTGGTGGTAATGATGCTGGTGATACCGGTGGTATTGGTAACAATAGCAGTAATAATGAGGGTAGTAGCGGTGGTGGTGTTAATACTGGTGCTGGTAATGGTGGTGGTGAGTGTGTAAGGGTGTAGTGGTGCTGCTGCTCAATGGCAATTATGAAAACAATAGTAAAATTAATAGTAACAGAGTTCCAGATAATAACAATTGCAACTGAGCTAGAAAAAGGAAATTAAAAAAACAAAAATGATCAGAAAAAACAACAGGAAAAAAATAAGAATAGTAAGAAATTTGAAAAAGAAAAATGAAAATGTATATGATAAAAAGAGAGAAAAAACAAGTGATTATGAATGCATTGCTACATGAGTAAATAAAAACACAGAAAAAAAACACGCTGAACAAATAATAATGAAGACATGCATAAGTAACTGAACAATTGCATGAAAAAACCGAAAGCGAATAAATGAACCAACCGATTCTATAATAAAAGTAGAAAGAAATAAGATAAATGCATAGCCATAAAACTTAATATAAACGCAGGAAAATAACACAAACACCGAAAACATAAAAATGTCAAATAATCTAAAAGAAAATAAATCTAAAAAGAAGCTTAAAAAATTTAACAGAATAAGAAAAAGAAAAGAAAATGATTTTCAAAAACAAATACATAGCAACACGACTAAATAAATATACTGGAAAATAGGTCAAACAAAAACAAAAGATTATATGTATATATAATATACAAATAAACATATAAATAATAAAAAAACAAGAAAAGGCAACAAAGAAAATAGATTAAAAAATTCACCATTGATACACAGAAACAAATAAAAAATAAAAGTAGATACATTGCGAAATAACCAATTACACACAGTAAAAATAAAAAAAATATATAAACAGAAAGTAAAATCCAAAAGAACGTAAAAACACAGAGAAACAAAAGGGAGTAAAAACGGGAGGAAACTCGACCCAAATGAAGCTTCGGGAGCTCGACCGACGGGAAGCTTCGAAAATAAGCCTCTTCAAAAAGTGGGATATTTTACTCTTTTTTTTTTTTACTTGTTTTGGAGCTGTGTCAAGGAAAAAAAGAGAACTGGTATGAAGATAACTGAAAGAGAGAGAGAGAGAGAGAGAGAGAGAGAGAGAGAGAGAGAGAGAGAGAGAGAGAGAGAGAGAGAGAGAGAGAGAGAGAGAGAGAGAGAGAGAGAGAGAGAGAGAGAGAGAGAGAGAGAGAGAGAGAGAGAGAGAGAGAGAGAGAGAGAGAGAGAGAGAGAGAGAGAGAGAGAGAGAGAGAGAGAAAGAGAGAGAGAGAGGCAGAGAGAAACGAGAAACAGAGAAAGAAAAATGAGAGAAAAAGAGTGAGAGATCGAGAAAGAAAGAATGAGGGCGAGAAAAAAGAGATAGATAGGAAGAAAGAATGAGGGCGAGAAAAAAGAGATAGATAGGAAGAAAGAAAGAAAACAGCGAAAAAAATAGAAAAACTTGATACAGAAGGGAGGAAAGTTTAATGGAATCATCAGAGAGAAAGAAAAATGTGAATGTGTGAATGCGCAAATACAGATAAAAGGATACGATGTAAGGAGAAATGGATTTCATGAAGTAGTGTAATTGAATGATTTGGAGAAGGAGAGACAGAGGGAGATAGACAGATAGATAGATAGATAGATATATGAAACACACCGACACACACACACGACGGAAGGTACTTATACAAACAAAAGACAAATAAAACAAACAATTAAACCAAAAATAATAAACATGACAGAAATAACCATTAAACGAAAGAGATTAAAAAAAGTGTAATTAAGCGAAAAATAGAAAACACACTAAATGTAAAAAGAACATGCATAATCCAGGGAATCTTTCAGAAAATGTTCGGATTAGTGAATTATGCTTCCGACGTCAAATGCAATGACAGAAAAAAAATGATATGTTTACGCGTGACACTTGTGTAAGGTACAAAAATTAGAAAAAAATAAAAATAAAATAAAAAAGAAAACTTACAAGCTAGCAAATAAGAACAATTAAAAATTAAAATATATAATGCAATATACTTGATGAAAGAAATTTAAAAATAATGATGATGATACATGCAAATTATCACAGTGATTAAAATTGAGATGATAACAATAATCAAATTATCAGTATTAATTGATATCGCTAATGGTCAAAATAACAATGATACTGCTATTGATAACATGATTATTATCAACATGTAATTATCACTATTTACATGATCACATCATCATTATCACGTAGTAACAGTAATTATGACAATGATTATAATGATAACAATAACAATAATAATGATAATAATAAAAATAACAATAATAATAATAATAATAATGATAATAATGATGATAATAACAATAATGATGATAATAATAATAATGATAATAATAATAATAATAACAACAAAAATAATAATAACAATAACAATAATAATAATGATAACAACAATAATAATGACGATAATAATGATAGCAATGATGATAATAATAACAATGATAATAATTATAATTACTTTAATGATAACAACAACAATAATGATAATGTAAAAATATATAAGATGATAAAAGAAATAACAATAATAACATTGAAAGTAGTGATAATAATAATAATGATCATAAAATAATGATAACATCAACAGTCATAATAATAGTCATAATAATGATAATGTTAGTAATTGTAGTTGTAGTAGATAAAAAATAAGACAATAATAATAACAACAATACCAACAATAATTACAAAAAATATATGAGAATAACGATATCACAATAATTATAACCAACAATAATTACAAAAAATACATGAGAATAACGATAACACAATAATTATAACACATAAAAAACACCCTGAAAAAGGAAAGCTTGTGTGGATTATAGAATTCGCAGTTATTACTTAGGATAAAAAGATATGATACTAACGAAGGCAAGATGAGTTAATTAGCTCTCTCTGCAATCGAGACACGTGCAAGGGAATGATTTATCAAAATGTGACATCAGAGTATGGATGGTGTGTGTCCTTGTGCGTGTGTTTGTGTGTATGTGTGTTTGTGTATACGTGTGTGTTTGCATGTGTATGTGTGTTTGTGGGCGTGTGTGTTTATGTGGGTATGTGTACGTGTGTGCCTATGTGTATGTATATATGTGCGCTTGTGCGTCTGTTTTTGTGTGTGCTTGTGCGTGTGTCTGTATGTGTTTATCTGCACATATACGTTTATGTGAGTGTATGTTTTGTGTGTGTTTGTGTGTGTTTGTGTGTTTGTGTGTGTGCGTGTGTGTGTGTATGTGTGTGTGTGTGTGTGTGTGTGTGTGTGTGTGTGTGTGTGTGTGTGTGTGTGTGTGTGTGTGTGTGTGTGTGTGTGCGTGTGCGTGTGCGTGTGCGTGTGCGTGTGCGTGTGCGTGTGCGTGTGTGTGTGCGTGTGCGTGTTCGTGTGTGCTCACGCGCGCGCACATGTACGTCGCTATCTGACAAATCCCGTGATAAAATTAAAACCTGTAGAGAGGATATACAGAACTACCTCGCAACACTCAAGTGAGAAACGGACGTGCAAAGTATCTCGCTGCTAAAAGTTGTAACTACTTCAAAGGAGAGCGTAAAAGTAAGCATTTAGAAGTGGTTAGAGTTTTAACAAGTGTACTAACTGTCCTTGCAGATGGCTGCCACGTTCATACCAAATAGGACCCCCCCCCCTTTCACCCCTCCCCCCGCCCTCTCCTCTCCTCTCTCGCCTTTCATCTAGTCTCGTGGAATTGCCACAGTTATGCTGTCTAGTTAACGGCTCTCGCAAGTCCGCTGTGACTCGTTTCCTCGTTCTTTATCTTCTTTTCTTGCTATTTGTGTGTCTAGCGATCTCCCTGTGGGTTTGTCTGTCTTTCTGGCCGTCTGTCTGTCTGTCTTTCTGGTTATCTGTCTGTCTGTCTTTCTGGTTATCTGTCTGTCTGTCTTTCTGGTTATCTGTATATCTGTTTTTTTTCCGGTTATCTGTTTGTCTGTTTTTTTTCCGGTTATCTGTCTGTCTTTCTGGTTATTGTCTTGTGAGTGTTTCTGACGGCTTGTCTGTCTTTCTGTCTAGCGATATAACTTTCTGTATGTCTGTCTAGCGATCTACCTTTCTATCTGTCTTTCCTTCTGGCGATCTGCCTTCCTGCCTGTCTGTCTCTTTATTTTCTCCCACTTTCTTTCGCAAATATTTAACCACTTACATAACTATCTTTTCATTTACGTAGTACAGCCTCTAAAATATATAAACACCCTGCCACGTACACCGACACACACGTACACAGACACACACGCACACCGACACACACACACACACACCGACACACACACGCACACACACACACACGCACACCGACACACACACACACACACACACACACACACACACACACACACACACACACACACACACACACACACACACACACACACACACACACACACGCACACAGACACACACGCACACCGACACACACGCACACAGGTAGCCTTCCTCGTCTCCTCCAAAAGTAATTACCTGGGGCTCATCTGAAGCCCGCTTTCCCAAACACTTCCCTCAGCCAATGTTGACATAGTAATAATTCTCACAGGATTAAATGCAAGAACATGATGGGGAGGGCCAAGGGTAGAGGGGTGGGGTTGAGGTGGGGGTGGAAGTGGGGGAGGGGGAGAGGGTAAGTTGTTAGGGGGGATGGGAGGTTCGTGGAGGGGAGGGAGATGGGAGGGAAAGTGAGAGGGGGGGGGGGGCTGGTGGGGTGAGAATATGGGGTAAGACTATCGTTCGTGGTGGAAATGGGGAGAGGAGAGATATGAGGAGAGGTGGGGGGGGGGGGGGTAAGTTGAGAGCTTGGTAGGTGAGGGTGGGTAGATGGGTCGGTTGGGTATTTACTGGTATGGGTGAGTTGGGAGGTTGCTGCGTGGGGTGGGAGGGGTCAGGTTGGTTGGTTGCGGGGGTTGTAGGGTGGGTGAGAGAGTCTACTGGGTGGTTTGGGTGTTTGGTTGGTGAGTTGGGTGTTTTGTGGGTGGGTACGTCTGGTGGGTGGGCTGGGGGTTATGTGGGTGGATGGGTGGGTTGGGGTTTGGTGGGTAGGTGGGAGCGTCTTGTGGGTGGGCTGGGTGTTTGATGTGTGGGTTGGGGGTTTGGTGGGTGAGTTGGGTGTGAGGTTTGATGATTGAGTGGCTGGGGAATCTGAGGGTTAGGTGGGGGTGTAGGGGGTTGGAAGTGGGCGGAGGGTGTAGAGGGGGTATGAGTGGAAGGGGTCGGAGCGTCGGCTGGAAAGTGGGCAGAAGTTACGTGGAGACGAGCCTCAGGAAACCCACATTTTATAAATTGAAGCTTCATCATCTATGTATTTGTTTGTTTATCTTTTGAAGAGAAGGATGTGTCGACATGTTAGAATTATCTCTATGAAGGTTGATAAAAATTGATAAAAACGACTCAAATAAGACAATAAAAAAGAATGGAGAGAAAAAAAATCAGTTTATATAATGCAACATTCTGATTCCTAAAGGAGCCACTCTCCGGTGCAGAGATCAGGAGTTCTATTTTTCCTGCATCCCTTGCAATTCGAACCAAAGAGTAGTCTACCTTTCAATCGAATCAGTGTTTTACGCAATGTAATCTCCCACCGAGCAACTGATAGCATGTAAAAAAGTACGATTATTTCAGCAAGTTGCAATACAGTACAGTGGCGTTATTGCACATGGATTCTGTTACATGAGTCAAGTACACTGTATGGTACGACTTCGGTTATTAGCCTTCAACTAAAACTGGATCACTGATAAGAAGAGAGCACTTCTGGCTACAGTCACTGGCATGGGGGAACAAGGGAGAGAGACAAAACCCATAATTTTTCATTTTGTGGTACAAAGAGGCAACCCTAGTTATATTGATTTGGTTTAAGGGAGAGAAAGGGAAGCTTAACGGTATTCATTCGTATACCACTATTCCATATGGAAGGACCCTAGCTTTAGTAATTTGTTTTAGGTTTCAAGAAACGGACCCCAGATGTATTCGTACATATTGGGACCCCTGATAAACTTGTTTGTCGTCAGGTTTGAAACAGGGACACGAGGCTGAATCCAACTTAACAATCATAGATCTTTTAACGTGTATGATCAGAGTCAAGAGGTGTGAGTGCATGTAAGAGAGGCAAATATATATATATATATATATATATATATATATATATATATATAAATCAATCAACAAAAAAAGAAAGAAAAAAAAAATGGAAAAAACAGACTGATATTCTCTAAATAAAAAATTGCATCTATTTGCACATTCGCAAATATCTAATAAAGACAAAGGGACGGAGATACGTAATGACCACCTCGGTACAAAGTCCATTAAATGCGAAACATGTATGTATTGTTAATGCCTTGCTGTTGCAGTCAATGTGAAATGCTTTCCT
>BOPN01000004.1:751530-759030 GCA_017312705.2 Penaeus japonicus | reverse complement strand
AAAAATAAACTGATGTATAATATTATAAAAAAAAACCACACACACACACAAAAACATTAATTAGATAAGGCCATAAAAAAAGCTGAAATGACTCGCCCTCACTTTTCATCCGCACAGCTGGAGTCTATTCCTCGATATATAGGTTTTCGAAGCTTCTGGATAAAACCCATTAAGACTCTAAGTAACAATACCCCTCCTCCTCGAACCTCCCTGCCCTTCCCCTCCTACCCCTCTCCCCCCCTTTTCTATCCCCCTCCGATCTCCTTCTACTCTCCCCTGACTCTCTTCTCCTCTTCTACTTCCCCTCCTACCCCTTCTCTTCTCATACTCCTCCTATCCCTTCCCCTTCCCCTCCTAGTCGTCCCCTTCTCCTTCCCCTCTTACCCCCTCTAGTTAACTCTCCCTCCCATCTCTTCCCCTCTTCTTCCCCTTCCCTTTCCCCTCCCCATCCCACCCCTTCCGCCCACCATCTGTTCACAACTTCCCCCTTTTTGTCCTCCTCTTCTCTTCTATCCACCTGTCAGCCGGGCTTTGCTCCAGGCTACTCCATCTGTCCTTCTAAAAGCATTAGTTCTCTTTCATTTAACGCCGGGGGCTTTAGAAAGGAGGGCGGGGACAGAAAGGAATACGCTTTGTGCTCTCGTTGGCGAGCGTGATTGGCTGGGAGTGCATCTGACGTCACAACAGCGTTGTGGAATGTAATTGGCTTGGTGATGTATCTCTAAGGTGATTGGCTGGTGAATCCTCTGACGTCATGTTATCGTACGAGGTTATGATTGACTGTAGGTTCGTCTGACGTCATGATGTCTTGACGTCATAAGGCTATTTAGAAAGGAGTAGGTATGAAAGATTGTGCAGACTGACACAATATAGGAAAAATATAAATGGGAAGAAAATTAAGAATAAACAATAAGACGGAGGAGAGGAGAAACATAAAAAGAAAGCAAAAAAAGACCCCATAATTAGAGAGAGAGAGAGAGAGAGAGAGAGAGAGAGAGAGAGAGAGAGAGAGATTAAAGGAACAAAACAACGGAATTAAGAATAAAGAAAGTGGGAGAGAGAGACAGGGACAAATTACTAAGAGACAGACAGAGAGAGAGAGAGAGAGAGAGAGAGAGAGAGAGAGAGAGAGAGAGAGAGAGAGAGAGAGAGAGAGAGAGAGAGAGAGAGAGAGAGAGAGAGAGAGAGAGAGAGAGAGAGAGAGAGAGAGAGAGAAAGATTAATCAGAAGAACAACACTGACAGAATAATGAACAAAGTATGCTGTTTACGGTCCATCATGAAACAAGAACAAGAGCAACAACCAAAACTAAAATAGAGCATGGTCCTCCCTCGAGAGATTTTTATAATAAATCTGATTACTCGTTACAATATCCCGCTCGGTGATGTGCGTGCGCGTGTGCTTGCTTGCATTACTAATTCCTTTTAAGACTGTGAGAAATAGTACTTCTAATGCTGATTTTAATCGTATGCAGGAAATTGTGTTGCATCTATTGTGTTGTATAATCAGGAAAATGTAATAAAATTCCTCCAAACATATGATCAACTCCACATTTCTGATCAGCGCTGAAATGTTGAATTCAATGGAAAATTATTAGAATTAAAAGCGTATCATATGGATACTCTCAGCTCTAATTGTGGTTTTCGCTTTGATACAAATATATGTTTTTTTTAAAACTGTTGTTGATTTGAAAGTCAGTAGGCTTTCCATTACAGTCGTTTGATGTTGTTTTTTTCCTTATTGGGGATATAGTATGCGTGTGTTTGTCTTTGTTTGAGTTTGAGTTTGTTTGTTTGTTTGTGAGTGAGTGAGTGTGTGTGTGTGTGTGTGTGTGTGTGTGTGTGTGTGTGTGTGTGTGTGTGTGTGTGTGTGTGTGTGTGTGTGTGTGTGTGTGTGTGTGCCTATGTGTGTGTGCGCGCGTGTCTGTGTATGTGAGTGTGTATGTGTGTGTGTGTGTGTGTGTTCATGCATATACGTAATCATTATATACCTATCTGACTGCCTGTCTGCTTCTGTCTGCTTGTTTGTCTATCAGTCTCCCTGCCTCCCTCCCTCCCTTTCTCCCCACCCCCTTCTTCCGCTCTCCCATATCCCCTGCAAATAACAAAGGGCCCCCCACCCCCCCAACACATTAATATTCAAACCGCCGAACCTGTTCAGCGTGAGACGTGACAACCATCGGTAAACTGAACAGGTGCCTCACCGTGTAAACAAGCCAGAGATGTTGTTTATGACTCACCCCTTATGATCTGGGAAACCATTGATCTGCTCTCATCGTGATAACCATACCTGCAACGAGAGAAGGGTAAATGTGAGATATAATGGACAAAATTTAGATGTAGGATTTGCAATATTGGGGGGAAATTGAGCAAGGATGTAAATGGTTACGTGAACACAGGTAAGAAAACATAGACACAAATGAACACAGAAACATGCACAAAAGCACACACACAGACAAATACCCGGAAGCACATACACGCACACGCACACGCATACACAAGCACACACACACAAACACAAGCACACACTTACATAAAAGTACACAAATACACACACCCACATCCACACCTAACACCCCCCACACACACACTTCCAACCCCCACCATACACACACATCTACCCCCCCCACACACACACACACTCACACAATTACAAGAATTACAGCAACAACAAAAAGACAGCTACATAGCCCAAGAAAAACATACCTCGAAAACTCTCCCCCTCCCCCTCCCCCAATGAAGAAAAAAACGAGGGAGAAAAACAGAAAAAAGAAGGCATCCTTTAAAGTACTTAATTACATCACTCACAAAGGGATCCTTCCATTAGCTAATGGTCTTATCCATTGTGTTCCTTGCTGGAGCCGCAGAAACGCTTCCAATAACACAGAAGTTTGAGGTGAAGCTGGACAGAAAGCCGGAGGAATGGAGGACCTATGGTAACACCGCTGCGCATGGTGACACTGCATGGTGAAGGATTTTCATTCACTTGGATGGATAGAGGGATGGAGGGAGAGATGGAGGGAATGAAAGAGAGAGGGAAGGATATACATACATACATACATACATACATACATACATATATATATACATATATATATATATATATACATATATATATATATATATATATATATATACATATACATATACATATACATATACATATACATACATACATATATATATATATATATACATATATATATATATATATATATATATATATATATATATATATATATTTTTTTTTTTTTTTTTTTATATATATATATATATATATATATATATATATATATATATATATATATATATATATATATATATATATATATATATATGAACACATGTGTCTGTGCATGTATATGTGTATATTTATGTCTATATATATTTTTTTTATCATATGCCTAAGTATCCATCCATATGTTGCTTGAAATATCATTTTACTGAATATATTTCCATTTGATATAATAACATCATTATTGCCACTATCGGCAAAGCCACACCATACGCATCATCATCACACCGCTTCATCTTCAAGCCTCACTTCCATTCATTGCAAAAGCTGTCATCACTATCACCGACCGATCACCATTACAGTGAAAGGCCATTTTTCCTCTCTCTCTCTCTCTCCCCTCTCCCCTCTCCCCTCCCCCCCTCTCCTACCTTCCCCAACTCCGTCCCTGCTTATTTTTTCTTCTCCCTTCCTTCTTTTGAGTCTCTCCCATTCCTCCTCTCTCCCTCCATCCCTTACTTAATGCCCCGCCTTTTTTCCTTCAGCCTCTCCCGTTCTCATCCTCAGCCTTTTCCCTTATTTCCATTCCTTTCCCTTTCACACCTTCTCTCGCCTCCTACTCTCCCCTTTCTCCACTCGCTCCATCCTCTCCTCACATGCCTTCCTCCTCTCCTCTCTTTCTCCCATCCCTCTTCTCCCCGTCTCCACTCCACTTCACCTTCTCCCCCTCCACCTTTAAACTTTTTCTTCCTTCCCCTGCATCTTTCCTACCCCTTTCCCCCTCCCCGCTCCACCCTTCAACTTTTTTTCCCTTCTCCCTTCCCCCACCCCCCTCCCCCTTCCACTGTGTCACTGTCCATCCCAATGAATGTGTAATCATCCATCTACCCCTTGGCGAGAACATCAATCATCCATCGCCACAGAAATTAATAACCTTGCCGCTGCCTCGACTCATCTCTTGGCAGTAAGAGTGATAAATATGAGAGAGAGAGAGAGAGAGAAAGAGTGAGAGAGAGAGAGAGAGAGAGGGAGAGAGAGAGAGAGAGAGAGAGAGAGAGAGAGATTTATTGTTATCATTATAATTTTCAGCATTATAAATATTATCATTATCATTACTATTATTATCATTGGTGTTACTCATTATTATCATTACTATCATCATTATTGTTGTTAGCATAATCATTATCATCATTACTTTTATTCTCATTATCACTATTATCATTAAAGCATTAATCACCATCACTAATATTATCATTACTATTACTATTATCATTATTATTATCATCATTATCATTATAATGCTGTTGTTATTGTTGTAGTAGTATCAATAGTATAGTATTGTTGTTGTTGGTAGTAGTAGTAGTAATAGTAATAGTAGTAGTAGTAGTAGTAGTAGTAGTAGTAGTAGTAGTAATGGTAATAGTAATAGTAATAGTAGTAGCAGCAGTAGCAGTAGTAGTAGTAGTAGCAGAAGCAGAAATAGTAGTAATAGTAGTAAGCGTAGCTATGTAGTAACAGCAACAGATGTGGGAAGCTTCAGAAGTAACATTAATGGATAATAACAGTAATGATAAATAACAGATAAAATGGAAGAAACACAATGACAAGAGACTGTGAGTGAAGAAGAGAGAAATCTTCACGACAAGGAAAGACCAAGAAAATGAAGGAGGGGAGGCGAGGAAGCGAAGATGAAAAGGAGAAGAAGAGGAGGAGGAAGAGGATGTAGAGGAGGAGGTAGAGGAGGAGGAGTAGGAAGAAGAAGAGGAGGAGGGGGACGAGGAAATGAACGAACAGCATAATTAACGGAGACATAAAAGAAACGCGGAGGGCGAGAGTAAGTGATAGGAAGCGAGGGAATAGGAGGACGAGTTCGAAAAGGGAAGGAGAGGAAGAGCGGAGAATGAAGATGGTAATGAAGATGAATCAGAGGAAATAGAAGGGTTGCGATTAATCCTTCCCCCTTGTTCAATTTGTCTCTCCTCCCTTTTTTTCTCCTCCCGTTTCTCTCTATCTTACCCGTTTATTCGTTTCCTTTGATATTCAGATTGTTCAACTATAGCCAGTCGCTCGCGAGTTCGCTCTATGTTCATTCCCCGCTTTTTTGTTGCCGTTTCCTGGCGATCATCATCCTAATTTATTCCCGTTTTCTTTGTCTTTGAAACCCTGTCGCGTTTTTTTTTATTAATCATACTAATCTTCTCATGTTTGGTAACGTTTCCATCTCTTTATCTTTACAATTTCAAGTTGATTTATCATCTAACTGATGATACGAGCACACACACACACACACACACACACACACACACACACACACACACACACACACACACACACACACACACACACACACACACACACACACACACACGTACACACAAAGGCCGGCCTTCAGAGGTGCGGGGCCCAATTGGGAAAAAATTGGTGGGCCGAGGCTCCCAGCCAATCAAGGTCTGTATTAGCACGGGCCCCCTTAGTCGCAGGGTCACACACAAACACACACTCACCGCTATTTTACTCATACAGACACACATTCTCTCTATCTCTGTCTCAATTGTTTTTCTCTGTTTCTCTGTCTCTGTCTCTCTCTCTCTCTCTCTCTCTCTCTCTCTCTCTCTCTCTCTCCTTCCCTCTCCCTCTCTCCTCTTTCTTATCTTTCCGCTTTGGCAACACCCCCTCTAATCTCACTAAAATTCTTTCCGAAGTTTTGCTTTCCGTCGATCCGTCTCTCTCACACTCCACTTCCTTTCATCCGGCCATTCCATTTCTTGAATTTTCTCTCTCCAATGTCCGCTTTTGGATTTGGTTTTCCTTTTAGTTTTCTTTTTTTTTCTTTCTTTTTTTTACATGTCTTCTTTACTATTTTCGTGTTTTTTTTTTCTTTCTTTAAAATCTACACAATTTTATTGTTATTTACTCTGTTCTTCAATATGTTTTTCTCTTCGACGTCCACGTCCTTGTCCTCTTCCTCCTTACCCCCTTTCTTTTCCAATCCCTCGTCCTCCTCTTCTTTTTCCTCCATCTTCTCATCTTATCCACCCTCCCCCCTTCTCGTCCACATCCGCTCCTGTTTCACCTCGTCCTCTTCCTTTCCTCCTTCTCCTCGTCCTCTCCCTTTCCCTTCCTCCTCCTCCTCCTCCTCATCTTATTCCCCCCACTCCCCTCTTCCTCTCCCGTTCCATCTCGTCCTCTCCCTTTCCTCCTTCTCCTCGTCCTCTCCCTTTCCCTTTCTCCTCCTCCTCCTCATAATCATCATCTTATTCCCCCCACTCCCCCTCCTCCTCTCCCGTTCCATCTCGTCCTCTTCCTTTCCTCCTTCTCCTTCTCCTTCTCCTCGTCCTCCTCGCCGTCCAAAACCAGCCTCTCCTTCGCACCCCGCTTTGCCTTTCAAGTGTCCATGATGATTAAATAGAAGCGAAGGACTCAGCGCCGCCCATCTATCATCAACACACGCCCGCGCGCCCTCTCGTCGATTCCCGAGTCCTAAGCTGGCCTTCGGGTCCGTTCTCTTTCCTCCCTCTCTCTCTCTTTCCTTTGCTTTCTGTTTCTCTTGATTTTTTTTTTTTTTTCTCTCTCTGTCTCTCTTTTTCTCTTCTCTTTTTTGTTTGTCTCTTGTCATTTTTTTATTTTTCTTTTCTGCCTCTTGTCTTGTTCTTGTTTGTGTTTTCGCTGTTCTCTTTCGTGTTTCTTAATTCTCTTGCACTGCTCTCATTCGCCCTTCTTGCTTCCCTAATGACTTCTTTCTTGCTTCCGTGTGTTTCCCTTTCTTGTTTTCCTTTTTGCTTCATCTTCTCTCTTCATCTTTCCATGCGCCCTCTTTGCTTATCTCTTATCTTTTTCTCTCTCTTTCCTTTCTCTTGTTTTATTTTTGCATTTTTTTCTCCTTTCTCTCTCTCTCTCTCTCTCTCTCTCTCTCTCTCTCTCTCTCTCTCTCTCTCTCGTTAATGACCTACCAAGCATCTTTTCGCCATTCAACTTTATTTGTTGTTCTGTCGATTTTTCTCTTTCTTCGACTAATTAAATCTCTTTCTCTAAGCATTAATTAAATCATTACCACCGACAGAAGGCTAACGTCATACATGAAGCAGAGTTTAGCAAACATACCTTTACAACGCCGCAGAATTTCGCTTAAATAAACAAAGTTTAAATTTGAACCGCTTCGTTAAACTCAAATGAAAAATAAAAGAAAAGAGAATTTTAACTATGGAAGCATTTGTTTAATATTAATAGAGACGTAAATGTTAGGAGAGAGAGAGAGAGAGAGAGAAAGAG
>BOPN01000004.1:739030-744030 GCA_017312705.2 Penaeus japonicus | reverse complement strand
TCACTCTTTTATATAAAATAATGGAATATCATATTCATAATCATCAAAAAGACAATATAGTATGGACGCTTAAAAAATCTTAGAAACAAAACAAATAATAATAATAATAATCTTACTGTTCTATGAAATCTTGCCAGTATAGCAATAACAGTAGTTGTATTTTATTGGAAAACAACAACTGCGATATACATTTACAAATACGATACTGATAACAATAAAAATACAACAATACAACAATGATAGTAATAATGATAATAACAACAACAGCAATAGCAGTAACAATAACGAGAATGAAAATAGTAATCGTAATATGATAAACAGTAAGTCCTTGCAACCGAAATAATTGAACGCGACAAAAGAAAGGCAACTTTATCGTCTCAATGCCAAAGCAAATGCTTTATGATTCCTTGATCTCATCATCCGGAGAAACAGTTGCAACACTAAATCATGAATATGAAATACTGCTCGAGGTTTATATGCTTGCTCGATTTGTTGCATAAAAAAGAAAACAATAGAATGTTATTTCCTCTTTTGACTGTACAACTTGTTATGAAACTGGGGTTTCATTGCCGTAGACTTAAACCGCAGTTAGCGAATAATTTGATAATCAGATTCAAATAGAATCATCAATATTGTTCTAGATCTAACAGTGATGATATCTTCACTCCTTAGATTGTAATCTCTGAAAAAATACTATTGAAATACTTCCTTCTCTGCTAATCACAAGACAATAAAATGGTTAACGAAACTCCCTTAGGACAATTATGCTTTCACACACACACACACACACACCCTCCCCCCCCCTCTCTCTCTCTCTCTCACACACACACACATACGCACATTCACACACACGTAAGGATAATGAGAGAGAGAGAGAGAGAGAGAGAGAGAGAGAGAGAGAGAGAGAGAGAGAGAGAGAGAGAGAGAGAGAGAGAGAGAGAGAGAGGCAAGAGAGAAAAAGAGAGAGAGAGGCAAGAGAGAGAGGCAAGAGAGAAAGAGAGAGAAAGAGAGAGAAGGCAAGAAAGAGAGAGAGAGAGAAGCAGAAAAAAAGAAAGAGAAAGAAAGAGAGAGAGAGAGAGAGAGAGAGAGAGAGAGAGAGAGAGAGAGAGAGAGAGAGAGAGAGAGAGAGAGAGAGAGAGAGAGAGAGAGAGAGAGAGAGAGAGAGAGAGAGAGAGAGAGAGAGAGAGAGAGAGAGAGAGAGAGAGAGAGAGAGAGAGAGAGAGAGAGAGAGAGAGAGAGAGAGAGAGAGAGAGAGCGAGAGGGAGAAGGCAAACAAACAACCGAAAAACACAAGTGAAAGAAGAGGATCACCACCACCAACATTTCACAATCTCCATCAGCTATTTTCAAATTTCCTTTTCCTCCCGTGAGCCATTCAGGACAAAAAAACAACAAGGCTCTAGTCGGTTTATCGAAGGGAAAGAAGCATTTAGTTCCGGAAGAAAAAGTTGGTGGGAGGGGAGGGGGGCTGGTGGGGGGTTGGTGAAGGGGGAAGGGGGATGGGAGGCTGGTGGGTGGGGTAGGGAAGGGGGAAGGGGAAGGGGGAAAGGGAAGGGGAGGACAGCGGCGGAATCCAGGAAGGGAGTAGTGGGTGGGGTTGAAGGGAGAAGGGGGCTGGTGGGTGGGGTTGGGGAAGGGGGAAGGGGGCTGGTGGGTGGGGTTGGGGAAGGGGGAAGGGGGCTGGTGGGTGGGGTTGGGGAAGGGAAAGAGGGGGGCTGGTAGGTGGGGTTGGGGGAAGGGGGAATCGGGAAGGGGGCTGGTGGGTGGGGTTGGGGAAGGGGGAAGGGGGCTGGTGGGTGGGGTTGGGGAAGGGGGAATCGGGAAGGGGGCTGGTGGGTGGGGTTGGGGAAGGGGGAAGGGGGCTGGTGGGTGGGGTTGGGGAAGGGGGAATCGGGAAGGGGGCTGGTGGGTGGGGTTTGGGGAAGGGGGAATCGGTAAGGGGGCTGGTGGGAGGGATTGGGGAAGGGGGAAGGTGGCTGGTGGGTGGGGTTGAGGAAGGGGAAAGGGGGCTGGTGGGTGGGATTGAGGAAGGGGGAAGGGGGCTGGTGGGTGGGGTTGAGGAAGGGGAAAAGGGGGGCTGGTGGAGGAGGAGGAGGTTTGATGAGGGGTGGGGGTGGTGAAATCGTGGAGGAGTTGTTGGTGGAGTGAGGAAAAAAAGAAGGGGAAGTCTGTTGGAGTAGGGGGGGCGGGGGGCGAGGGAAAGAGAGGGGAAAGGGAGATGACGGAAAAAGACAGGGCGGGGGAAGGAAATGGAGTGGGGTGGGACGGGAAGAAGCTTACAAACTGGTCATCTGTCTTTATTACATGAAAGGGAAAGAGAGAAGGTTGAGTTAAGGGCTAATGGTAAGTCAACGCAGTATTTCTAGACACGTTTTTTTCGAGCCGAAAGTGACAGAGAAAGAGACGATATATCTCGATAAGAGAGATAGAAAATAGAGGAAAAAACTAACTAGGCCCTAAAGAGAGAGAGAGAGAATGAGAAAGAAAGAGAGAGAACGAGAGAGAGAGAGAGAGAGAGAGAGAGAGAGAGAGAGAGAGAGAGAGAGAGAGAGAGAGAGAGAGAGAGAGAGAGAGAGAAATTAACAAAACACCCATTCACGCCTCGAGACATCAAACCTCGAAGTAACAGGGAAGACAGCTTATAATCTCCCCCCCCCCCAACCCCTCTCACCCTCCATAAAAAAGGTCCAGAATCCCCCCTTTAGAGTCTTAATCCCGCCGCCTTAATCCTTTCTTTTGCATCTCGAACGCTTAATTAATCTTATTCGAGTAGCCATGGCTTACCTCCATCGTTTTCTTTCCTTTCTTTTCCATTATTTTCCTGACGGTCAAAAAAAGAAAAAAAAAAAAAAAAAAAAGGAAATAAACAGCGTGGCTTTGAGAACAAGATGAAGTGTACTGTATTTGCACATGCATTTACTTGTGTATTTATGTATCCACTTTTGCTTATTACTTTCATTTGCCTGTCTATCTGTTCGCCATTTAATCATTCCATGAAATACGTTTGTAGTAAATACATATATCCGTTGTATCTCCTTATGAATATATTACCTTAATCCTTTCATCTTTCCGTTTAATTCTAATTGTAGCGTTTTTCCTACTCCCCTTTCAATGAAGAAAGGGAGACGGCAAAGGAGAGAGACAGAGAGCGAGAGAGAAAGAGGCAGAGACAAAGAGACAGAGAAAGGAAAATAGATAAAGAAGGGGAAAACAAACAGAGAAAGAGGAAGACAGAGAGAGAGAGAGAGAGAGAGAGAGAGAGAGAGAGAGAGAGAGAGAGAGAGAGAGAGAGAGAGAGAGAGAGAGAGAGAGAGAGAGAGAGAGAGAGAGAGAGAGAGAGAGAGAGAGAGAGAGAGAGAGAGAGAGAGAGAGAGCGAGAGAAAGAAATGAGAAATAGAGAGAAAAGGAGAAAACGAATATATGCCAGAGAGGAAAATAGATAAAGAAGGGGAAAACAAACAGAGAAAGAGGAAGACAGAGAGAGAGAGAGAGAGAGAGAGAGAGAGAGAGAGAGAGAGAGAGAGAGAGAGAGAGAGAGAGAGAGAGAGAGAGAGAGAGAGAGAGAGAGAGAGAGAGAGAGAGAGAGAGAGAGAGAACTATATTTTTTCTCCGACCTCCACGTTAAGTACAGTCATGTTTCATACGTGAGTTCGTACACGCACACATATTTTAACCCTTGAAAGAAAAAATGATAAACTCCTCAAGGCTGTAACCTACCTTTTGTAAAGAGAAAGAGAGGTACTTTCGCTCTTCTCTCCATTTCTTCTACTTCTCTTTTCTTCATTTTCTCTCCTAGACTTCTACCTTTCGCTCCTTTTCGTTTTCCTTTTCTCTCCTCTACTTCTACTCTCTTCTATTCTACTTCTATCTTTCGCCCTTTTCTCTTCTACATTGACCTCTTCTTTCCTAGTCTTTTCTACTTTCACTTTGACCTCTCTTCTCTCTTCCATTCTCCTCTATCTCGATCTCTTTTCTCCTCTACTTCTTCAATTCGCCCTTTCCCTTGCTATTTTCTTTGCATCAGCTCTCTCCTTTACCCTTATTTACGTACGCTTCCATTCCCCCATTTCGTAACCCTATCACTCTAGAAGACCCCTTTACCCTGCCTTTATCTTTCCCCTTCCCCCTCCCTCACCCCTTACCCCTCCACCACCCTGCCCAATTCTTGTCCGTTGCTTCAAAGATAACTTTTCCTTCTCTATACTCTCAAAATTCCTTGATATTCGACCATGGCATATCTTCCTTCCTCCCCCCCTATCCTCCTTCCCCTATCCCCCCCTACCATCCCGTACCGACGCTCTATCTGCTCTCTCTTATCTCTCAACCTCCCATCCACTCTGAATCTATCATCTACTTCAATTTCTCTCTTCTCCCTCTACTTTCACGGCAGAAGGAAAAGACAGAAAGAGATGGGGAAAAAAGGAGGAGGGGGGGGGGGCAAGGGAGAGGAAAGAGGGAGAAATTTTATACGCATTTATACTAGATGTACACAAAGTCCTAGCATCGTCCGGAAAAAGAAGTTAATCCAAGATATGAGACCCGTTCGCCAAAGCGAGGACTTTAAAAGAGGGAGCAAAATGAGAGAGTGTGGATGGGATTCTCTCGTTCGTCTTTCAGGTACGCGTTTTGTTTGACTTCATTCGAGAAAGAGGGAGAGAGAGATAGAGAGAGAAAGGCAGGAATGGAGGGAGGGATGGAGTGAATGAGGAATGGCAGGAGGGAGGGAGGGAGTGAGTGAGTGATGGAGCGAGGGAGAGAGAGATAGAGGGAGTGCGAGTAGGAGTGGAAGAGGGAATGAGAGAGAGAGAGAGGGAGATAAATTGATAGATACAGAAAGAGAGAGAAAGAGAGACTGAAAGAGAGAGAGGGAGATAAATTGATAGATACAGGAAGATTAAGAAAGAAAGAGAGAGAGAGAGAAAGAGAAAGAGAGAGAGAGAGAGAGAGAGAGAGAGAGAGAGAGAGAGAGAGAGAGAGAGAGAGAGAGAGAGAGAGAGAGA
>BOPN01000004.1:732500-735000 GCA_017312705.2 Penaeus japonicus | reverse complement strand
GGGGAGAAGAGGGAGATCGGGAGAGAGAGAGAGAGAGAGAGAGAGAGAGAGAGAGAGAGAGAGAGAGAGAGAGAGAGAGAGAGAGAGAGAGAGAGAGAGAGAGAGAAAGAAAGAGAGAAAGAGAGAGAGAGAGGAATGAGTAAGAGAGAGGCAGATAAATATACCAAGACAGGTAGAAATAAAGAAAGCAAGAAACGGCTTGCCTCCCCCCCCCCCCAAAAAAAAAGAGTAAGGCACCCCCCCAAAAAAAAAGGGGGGGGGCACTGAAACAAAATCAAAGAAAAGGCCGAAGTCTTCAAAGTCGCCGGGGATTCCTGATTTAAAATTCTAGTAGGGCTGTGTGAGATTCCGAGGTTGGGCCCGTCGGGACATTAACACGGGGATTCCAATGGGAAGAACTTGACTCTGTTGATACTTTTATCTCTCTCGCGAATGTTGCAACTTCGATCATCATTTCTAATTTTTATTGGTTGGATTAAATAGTTTTTTTCTTCTAAATTTCTGACATTAGGGTTTACAAAATGGTGGCGGATATGGTACTGGTAATTGTGATCTGCTCGTATACAAACTTTTTTTTCTCTCTTTTTTCTTCTTTTTTTCTTCGATAATAGGTTAAAATAAATGAGGGTAAGTGAGATGTATGATAATTATCCAAGCATTTTCAAGAATATGACACTAACAGTCTAAACACCCTTTTAATATACTCTAATAAACAAATAAATAAACAAAAAAAAAAAAACGCAAATCAGTTAAAAACAACAAAAAGAAACATGAGATATCCAGTGTGCAAAACTCATTACCAGTAACATTATGCAATATCAACGATACTGTGGATATAATTCTTACTCACTATTACAGTCATCATCAACATTAACATAAATTATACCTTATGGTCATCAACAAAATTGAGTGGTCATTATCATCACTACAATAAGATAAAAAAAACAAAAACAAAAAAACATTATCGACAGCAAAACTGGATGTTCCTTATTCAAATACTGCCTGCCTGCCTGCCTCTCTCTCTCTCTCTCTCTCTCTCTCTCTCTCTCTCTCTCTCTCTCTCTCTCTCTCTCTCTCTCTCTCTCTCTCTCTCTCTCTCATCATCTACCAAAATTTACGACGTTACAGTTCCTTCTATATATACATTTTTTTGGTTACAGCATGAGAAATGGACTCCATTAATATTAAAGATAAAAGTTTCTTTGCTTATCCTCCACTCTCACCCCCTACTAAAAAAAAGGGAGAAGAGAGGAGGACAAAAACACTATCGTGAAATATTGACCCTTTCTTGCTCCTAAAAGACAATAAAATGTTCATTCATTCTTGCAAGATGCGAGATGGCGTAATGGGAGTCTGTAAGAGATTCATGTGAAAGATTTTCGGTTCTGGGAAATTGATGCTGATTAATGTTTAATAATAGTAGTAATAGTTGTGGTTGTAGTACTGGTGATACTAGTTGTAGAATCATCGTCATTATTATTTTTAGTAAACTCATTTTCATTAATATCATTATTACCATTAT
This sequence comes from Penaeus japonicus, assembly GCA_017312705.2. Classification (NCBI taxonomy): domain Eukaryota; kingdom Metazoa; phylum Arthropoda; class Malacostraca; order Decapoda; family Penaeidae; genus Penaeus; species Penaeus japonicus. Next base: position 733,478 of record BOPN01000004.1, on the reverse strand, counting down.
CATTATCATCAATATCATCATTATTGTTATTATCAATAGTAATAGTAGTAGTAGTAGTAGCAGTAGTAGTAAGAGCAGTAGTTGCTGTTGTAGTAGTAGTATAAGCAGTAGTAGGAATAGCAATAGTAATAGTAGTAGTAGTAGTAATATTAGTAGTAGTAGTAGTAGTAATAGTAGTAATAGTAGTAATTGTAGTGGTAGCAGCAGCAGTAGTAGTAGTAGTAGTAGTAGTAGTAGTAGTAGTAGTAGTAGTAGTAATAGTAATAGTAGTAGTATTGTTATTACTGATAATGATAACATCAATCATAATGATACTATCTTTAATGATAACAATAACAATAATAGTAACAACCCCGATAACAAAAAAGTAACAATAACAATAAAGATGAAGATCATAACATCAATAATTCGAAAACAAAGGGTCTACCATAACAGCAGCTTTAAAATAGTATAGTCACAAAAAGCATTATACATTTCCTCTCCCTTTATCTATTTCCGACAGCAGAACACAGAACACCCTATCTAAAATTAAACACGGTAATGAGATGCATCAGACAAGATAATCCTGAAAGCTTTATTATTCATGATGCTAAAATTATTTTAACCATTCCTTTTTTTTTATCTGTCTCTATTTTTTTTTTTTGTGTGTGTGGGGGGGGCGGCTTTTGAGATTTAGACATTGATGGATAGAACAATTCTGATATATGATTTTTTTTTTAACATGACGACATGAGTACAATGAGCATTTCAAATCCATAGTCAGTTACCTCTTGCAATTGTTCGTTTCTCTTTGCATCCTTTGTCTTTCTTTTTTTACGTATTTATTTTCGTTTATGTCTATCTATACATCCATCTATAAAGTTATATCTATTTCTTTTTAGCTTTATTCAAATTTTGTTATCACATTTTAAGTATTCGTCATCCTCTTTGTATGTTTTATTATTATTTTTTTTTATTCCATTCTATTTTTTCTTTCTT
>BOPN01000004.1:725000-727500 GCA_017312705.2 Penaeus japonicus | reverse complement strand
GAACTGTCCCGTCCGTCTGCCTCGCCCTTTCCTAGAGGGAGGGGAGCGGGTGGGGGGGCAGAGATACTGAGGGGGATGGGGGTGGGGGGTAGAGATACCGAGGGGGGATGGGAGTGGGGGATAGAGATACCCGAGGGGGTGGGGGTGGGGGGGTAGAGATACCGAGGGGATGGGGGGTGGGGGATAGAGATACCGAGGGGGTGGGGTGGAAGCAGGGATACCGAGGGGAAGGGGGTGGGGGTAGGGGGTGGAGAGAGAGCGAGGGAAGGGGGTTAAGGGGTGGAGGAGGGTAAGCCTACGAGGTAGGGGGTGGTGGGACAGAGGAGGAGGGGGGGTGGGGAGACCCTTTCAAGGAGAGAAAGCTGTTCAGAAAGAGGATATAGATAGGGATGGGGACGGGGTGAGAGTGAAGGTAAATCAAGGCAAGGAGAAGGGAGGGAGGGAGGGAGGAGGGAGGGAGTGGGTCCACCGCTCTAATGTTCCAGTGTCTCCTTGCCCCCTCCCCTAACCCCTTGCCTTCCCATCCCCCCTCCCTCACCTACCTCATCTCCGCCCTAAGTGAATGGAATAGAAATACCAAGCTAATATCTAGGGGAGGGGGAGAGGGGAGACCGGGAGAGGAAGGAGGGAGGGAGGCAGGGAGAGGGAAAGAGGAGGATAATAGGATAGGGATGAAGGGAGGGGGAGGGGTGGGGGAGGGGTGTCCGAGAACGCGTGCGCTTTAACGTCTTACATCATCTCTTACGACGCTATTTGGGAGCCGTATCTGACAAATTTACGAGCGAGAAATTTGTGGCTCTACTCTTAATCTTGGGGGAAATCTTCTACAACACGAATAGGAGGAGAGGGAGGGGGTGGTAGGCGTTCAAGAAGGGGGAAAGATATGGAAGGAGCGAGGGGGAGGGAAGGAGAGAGAGAGAGGAAGGAAGGAGGGTGGGGTGGGGGGGTGAGTGATGTAAGTTTAAGAGGGTAAATTTGGGGGGAGAAGAGGGAGATCGGGAGAGAGAGAGAGAGAGAGAGAGAGAGAGAGAGAGAGAGAGAGAGAGAGAGAGAGAGAGAGAGAGAGAGAGAGAGAGAGAGAGAGAGAGAGAGAGAGAGAGAGAGAGAGAGAGAGAGAGAGAGAAAGAGAGAGAGAGAGAGAGAGAGAGAGGAATGAGTAAGAGAGAGGCAGATAAATATACCAAGACAGGTAGAAAAAAAGAAAGCAAGAAACGGCTTGCCCCCCCCCCCCCCCAAAAAAAAAGAGTAAGGCACCCCCCCAAAAAAAAAGGGGGGGGGCACTGAAACAAAATCAAAGAAAAGGCCGAAGTCTTCAAAGTCGCCGGGGATTCCTGATTTAAAATTCTAGTGGGGGCTTTCGTGTGAGATTCCGAGGTTGGGCCCGTCAGACATTAACACGGGGATTCCAATGGGAAGAACTTGACTCTGTTGATACTTTTATCTCTCTCATGAATGTTGCAACTTCGATCATCATTTCTAATTTTTATTGGTTGGATTAAATAGTTTTTTTCTTCTAAATTTCTGACATTAGGGTTTACAAAATGGTGGCGGATATGGTACTGGTAATTGTGATCTGCTCGTATACAAACTTTTTTTTTTCTCTTTTTTCTTCTTTTTTTCTTCGATAATAGGTTAAAATAAATGAGGGTAAGTGAGATGTATGATAATTATCCAAGCATTTTCAAGAATATGACACTAACAGTCTAAACACCCTTTTAATATACTAAAAAAAAAAAAAAAAAAAAAAAAAAAAAAAAAAACGCAAATCAGTTAAAAACAACAAAGAGAAACATGAGATATCCAGTGTGCAAAACTCATTACCAGTAACATTATGCAATATCAACGATACTGTGGATATAATTCTTACTCACTATTACAGTCATCATCAACATTAACATACTCATATCTATATCATCAACAATTATATTATCATCACTACAATAAGATAAAAAACATTATCGACAGCAAACTGGATGTTCCTTATTCAAATACTGCTCGCCTGCCTGCCCCCCTCTCTGTCTCTGTCTCCTGTCTGTCTCTCTCTCTCTCTCTCTCTCTCTCTCTCATCATCTACCAAAATTTACGACGTTACAGTTCCTTCTATATATACATTTTTTTGGTTACAGCATGAGAAATGGACTCCATTAATATTAAAGATAAAAGTTTCTTTGCTTATCCTCCACTCTCACCCACTACTAAAAAAAGGGAGAAGAGAGGAGGACAAAAACACTATCGTGAAATATTGACCCTTTCTTGCTCCTAAAAGACAATAAAATGTTCATTCATTCTTGCAAGATGCGAGATGGCGTAATGGGAGTCTGTAAGAGATTCATGTGAAAGATTTTCGGTTCTGGGAAATTGATGCTGATTAATGTTTAATAATAGTAGTAATAGTTGTGGTTGTAGTACTGGTGATACTAGTTGTAGAATCATCGTCATTATTATTTTTAGTAAACTCATTTTCATTAATATCATTATTACCATTATCATTATCATCAAT
>BOPN01000004.1:687500-692500 GCA_017312705.2 Penaeus japonicus | reverse complement strand
TAGGGGAGTGAATGGGGGGGGGGGGGGGGGAAAGAGAGAAGGACGAGGATAGAGGGAAAGATTGATGATGCAAAGGGAGGGAATGAGAAATGCAAGTGATACGAAAGGGAAGTGCCAATACGTTGAATTAAGCAATAACAAAAATATATTCGTATGTGAGAGAGAGAAATGAAAAGATAGATGGGTAGATAGGCAGAGAGAGAGAGAGACATACAGAGAGGGGGGGGGGGAAGTTGAGGGGATGTTTACCTACCGTGATGGAAACCGGGGTCAGCTATCAACCTTCTTACCTGCGGACAGAGAGAGGAGAGAGAGTAATGGTTAGACGTGCTGCTTACTCATTTCGGGGACTTTAGGTTCTATCAAGAAAAAAAACTTTTTAAAAAATTCATGGGGTGTTGGAGGTTTTCCATGCTCTTACTTCCGTTTTCGATTTTTGTTTCTTTCTTATTCTTTTAAAGAGAAATACAGAGAAGGGGGAGGGGAGAAAGAGAGAGAGAGAGAGAGAGAGAGAGAGAGAGAGAGAGAGAGAGAGAGAGAGAGAGAGAGAGAGAGAGAGAGAGAGAGAGAGAGAGAGAGAGAGAGAGAGAGAGAGAGAGAGAGAAAGAAAGAGAGAGAGCGATAGGAGAAAAGAAAGAGAAAAAGAGGAAGAATGACGACAAAAACAATGAACGACAACACACACAATATACACGAATCAGAAACAAAGCGAGAATGCCAAGAGTAAACGCGTTAGAAAATGAGATAAAGAAAACGCGACGAGACCCAAAGAAAACGAGAAATGAAAGACCGACCGGCAAAGCCACCCTCTAAAGACCGCCCTCCCAACTGTACATCAAACCTAACAAGTTACGGATGAAATGTGCAAGAAAATTGCCAAACCTAAATCCGCTAAGGAGATTTTTGTTTATAATCCTCCGTGAATCCTCTTACCCTCCAGTTTCATCTTCGTCTGCCCTTATTCAAACACCTCGCGCCCTCTCACAGGTTCACTTCGCCTATGACCTTGCTGCGCGTGTGAACTCAGGCCAAACTGTTAACGCCGAAATGCTCTTATCAGGGTATAAATAATGGGTGGGGTGAGGAGGGAAGGGGAAGGGAAGGGGAAGGGAGGGGGAAGGGGGGGGGGGGGGGGGGAGGGAGACGAAGATGAAAAAGTGTGGATAGATGGGTAGATCGGTAGACAGATAGATAGATAGGTAGGTAGGTGAGAGGAAAATGGTTTTGAGGTGTTTTATCGATGGATTGAAAATAGTGTGCGGGGAGGTAGGGGAAAGGAAGGAAAGAAGAAGTAGAAAAAGAGAAAGAGAGAGAGAAGAAAAAGAAGAAAATAGATATATGGATAGAATGAAAAATTAATTTTTGCTTTTTCAGCTTAGATTCGATGAGTCGAAGAAAGTGATGGATAGAGAAGAGGGGGAGAAAGGGAGAAAAAGACAGGGGGAGAGAAGGGGATAAACGAAATAACCGCTTACATGTATATGGGGAGAGAAAAACAAAATAAAATAAAATAGAAGGAAAATGGTTTTGACTTTGATAGGTTTCAACCGATGGTTTGGATTTTTTTGTTGTTTATGTTGAGCGATGAATTGCAAATTGCTGTCATTAAATAATAATGGTAAGAATGCAAATACATATAAAATGGTTCAAACAGTAGCGACAAAGATACGAGGAAGTTGAAAAAAAAACAGTAAACAAAGGTACAGCAAAAAAAAAAAAAAAAAAAAAAAAAAAAAAAAAAAAAACATAAACCAACTGAAAATAAACACGTGAATAAATCAAATATTACATGAATACACAAGAAAAAAAAGATAAAAAAATAAATAAATAAACACTAAGCCGACCAGTAAATACGGAAAAATAAATCCGGCAACTTCAAACCTATGCAGAGCAGAAAACCGAATCTTGAGGCTTACGTGAAAGTAGCGCTGTTTCGCGGATTAAGCAGGCTGAGTGTTGGTGGTTTCCCTTTATCTTTATTCATCTAATATTCATTAAATTGCAACTATGTTTATTCTATTTTCATCTTTTTTTAATCAGGGTATACAACTTACATAATGTGTACGAGCAAAGAGGGTGATAGGGAGGGAAGGAGGGAGGGAGGGAAGGAGGGAGGGAGGGAGGGAGGGAGGGAGGGAAGGAGGGAGGGAGGGAGGGAGGGAGGGAAGGAGGGAGGGAGGGAGGGAGGGAGGGAGGGAGGGAGGGAGGGAGAAAGGGAGGGAGGGAGGGAGGGAGGGAGGGAGGGAGGGAGGGAGGGAGGGAGGGAGGGAGGGAAAAAGGGGCGGGGAGGGAAAGGGAAAGGGAAAGAGAGTGAAAGAGAGACAGAGAGAAAGTTATTCACAAAGAGAAAGAGACAGACCGACATCGAAAGAGTGAAAGAGAGAAAGAGAGAATAGGAGACATCGAGATGTCAAGCGACAGAGCGATAAAGAAGAAGAAAAAAAAAAAAAAAAAAAAAAAAAAAAAAAAAGGGAAAGAATTCAAACCCGGGAAGTGCTGAGCCCGTATTACACAAGATTTAATTAGACTACTTTTAACACGCAGGTTCATAAAAAGCTGTCTGGACGAACATTAATCTCTGTTGAAACGCTAAGCTCCGACTGCCTGGCGCGGAAGGAGAGAGAATGAACACGTGAACACCGCGGGGTGGGTGGGGGAAGGGGGGGGGAGTACTGACAACTGAGTTGTTTAATTTATATATTTTCGAATGAATTCGTGAATGTGTTTAAGTTGTCTATTCATTTTGCATTATTGATGATTTCACCATTCATTCACTCATGAATATATTCATTCATGTATTCATGTATCTCCTCATCTCTCTATTTCGATCTCCCTTTTCATCCATTTACTTACGTCATCTATGTATTATCTATTCATTCACTTATTCTTTATTGTGTTTATGCTTGTTGATTTTGACTCCTATGAGAGAGATTGTATAACAAATGTGTGTTCGTAAATGTCAATTATGATAGAATAAGAGAGGCAGGCAATTAATACGATGCATAGCTAAAATAACCGTCAAAATAAATCATTCTCAGGAGCTAAATTTATCTTTCTAAATTGTTAAACGAGACATTCAGTATGACAAGCTACATTCAACAAGTTCATAAACACAGAGGTATAAATGCTTTCCGTTGAAAAAAAAGAAGTTAAAACAGCAAGAACAAACACAAACGCACCAAGACACGAAATAAATAGTGAAAAAGGAAGAATAAAATGCAAACAAACGTTTACGTGACGGAAGCCATGTTGCAAAGACAATGACGCAGACTGGAACAATGAGGTACAAATTGCACCAATTACGTATCCTTCACGTCTCTGGTTATTCTTAACCTTTCTTTCTTTTTCCCATTTTTTTTTTTTTTTTGTTTGTCATTGCAAAACTCACTGGATTCGCAAACCCAAAATCAAGAAAATTGCAACATGCAAATCATAGGATAACAACACAAGACGGGATCAGATAATCAAAGTCGAAACGAGTAAAGAAAGAGAAAAGGGGAAGGAAGGGAAAAAAGCATGAGAGAGAGAGAGAGAGAGAGAGAGAGAGAGAGAGAGAGAGAGAGAGAGAGAGAGAGAGAGAGAGAGAGAGAGAGAGAGAGAGAGAGAGAACCCAGTCTAAAAGCAACCTCCCCTACCATCTTTTTTACGGGACTTTTATGTCATAACAAATAAACATCGCTACAAACTTGGACAGAAGAAAACGCCAAGAGTTTAAAAAAGAAAACGGAAGTAACGACAGAAAACGGGAAGATTCATGAAGCGGGAAGACGAGCAATTCAAAACTCCAAGAAAGAAGCATAAGAAAAGAAAGAAAAGAAGAAAAGGACAACAAACAAGATTTACATTCAACGTATACATCTCCCACTCCCCTTCTGCTTGTGGCGTTGACTGCAGATCATTTCCCAAAGAGTGGAGATGAAATTATGCAAAGTCTCGTTCTTCTACTCCTTTTTTGCCTATCCCTCTTTCTATGTTAGTTCCTAGTTTCTCTTTGTTCATCTTACTGACTGAATGCTTGATTATATTGTCTGCTTCCCTACCTGAACGTCTGAATGATTTCTCTCTCTCTCTCTCTCTCTCTCTCTCTCTCTCTCTCTCTCTCTCTCTCTCTCTCTCTCTCTCTCTCTCTCTCCCTCATCCTTACCATATCACCTTTAAGCTTACATAGTGTGCCGGGCATCATACACGTCTGGTTATCCATTACAATTACTCTATTGTCAACATAAACAAGGCAGGGTTTAATGAAGCATGTAAATGGACGCCGCACAACCTCGCTTGTTTGGTTGTTAGTTCCGCTATCGCCGCATTCCTCTCCGTCTGGACATTACATTGCGAATGATGGGCAGCCTGGCAGACAGATAGACTGACAGACGACCATGACAGGCAGACAGTCATGCAGGCTAGACTCCTATTATTCATTTTCTTCCTTCTCTCGTTTCGCTATCTTTATCGCTTACTCTCTCTTCTGTTCTCGGGGCTTTATGGCGTTTTAGTTGCAGTCCGAATTGCAGTTGGAATTGCCCGAATGGCCAACTGCCATATCAATCATCTCAAGGATAAAACGGGAAAGATAAGGGCAATAAATAGCCTAAAATCTGACCAACTCCAAAAGTAGGGCCTATCTACATCGTGGCCAATTATGGCAATCCATCTACATTTCTTCGTGTCTGGAAGACTGAAGAAATCGCTCCCCATAAAAGAAAGATACTGATAAATCAGAAGGTAAAGCACAGGCGAAGTCTATCTACCTATCTATCTCCTGACTAATTGGGTCGACCCATCCACCAGCTTCCTCTTCGTCGGTGGAACATTCTAGCAGTCACTCCCGACGTGTACCTTGCGAGTCCCGTAGTCACTCCCCCTCCATCCACCCCCACGCCCACCCCCACCCTCTCTCTCTCTCTCTCCTTGGCCTTTCCGCCAGCGTGACCTCCGGAGTTAATCTGGTGTATTCATCGCCCTCCCAATCAGTGGCTGATAGATTGGAGCCTTCTCCCTCC
>BOPN01000004.1:672500-675000 GCA_017312705.2 Penaeus japonicus | reverse complement strand
TTGGGAAATGTTAGATCGATACCACTATTGTAAATTTCATGAACATGACTGTGCCGTTAGGAGATCATATATTGCAACGTCTTAAGTTCTCTGCAAGAAAGATGGCTTATTTTTTTTTTTTTTCTCGAGGAAGGATGGCGTTAGATACTGTTCTTGATGTTTTTTTTTCATTATCATTATTATTGCTGTTATTATTACCATTACTATTGTTGGCTTTATTCTCATTATTAATATCATTATTGTTATTATTACTATTATTATTGTTATGGTTATTATCATTATCATTTTTCTTATCAGAGAGAGAGAGAGAGAGAGAGAGAGAGAGAGAGAGAGAGAGAGAGAGAGAGAGAGAGAGAGAGAGAGAGAGAGAGAGAGAGAGAGAGAGAGAGAGAAAGAGAGAGATAGATATAAAGATAGATAGATAGATAGATAGATAGAGAGAGAGAGAGAGAGAGAGCGAGAAAGAAAGAGAGAGAAAGTGAGATAGATAGAGATAGAGATAGAGATAGATAGATAGATAGATAGAGAGAGAGAGAGAGAAGAGAGGGGGGGGGGGGGGGGGGGGAATTACAGACAAAAAGAGTCAGTGATAAAAGAATCACAAGACAAGCAAATAAACTAACAAACCAACCCCGCGACCGATAAACAACAAATAAAGCAAATAAACAAGAGAAAGGTAGACCAGATGGAAGAAAAAAACAATCACACGTGGCGACAGGAATCTTTAAGGGTGGGGGTGGGGTGGGGTGGGGGGTGGGGTGGGAGGCGAGGGAGGGGAAATTGGCGGGAAATTGGGTACGGAAAATGGGTATCAGGGGGAAGGAAATGAAATAAGGAGCATGCGACTTTCAGGATATACAAGGGGGGGAGGGGGGTGTATAGATTCTATTAAAGAGTAATTATGTGTGTTTTTTCAATGTTATAGTTGTTCTAGGTTTGAATTTTACATTCTTTTTACCTCAACTCTCTCTCTCTCTCTCTCGCTCTCTATCTATCTATCTATGTATCTCTCTCTCCCTCTCTCTATCTCTACATTCATCTCTCCATCTTTCTTTCGTTCTCTCTCTTTCCCTCATTATCTTTATCATTATCATCATTATCATTATTACTATCATTACTAATTTTCATAATGGCTGTTAAAAAAAAAAAAAAAAAAAACACGAAAGGATTCTTATAATTTATGTTGAATTTTGTTTATTCTTCCGTGCCACTTCTTATTTGTAAATTAAATTCTTCATCTAACATGTAGGATACTGCTAATAATAAGATCTATCCCTTTCTCCCTCCATCTCTCCTTCGTTCCCACTTCCTCCTTTCCCCTCTCCCTCTTTTCTTGCCTTCTCCCTCTCTCTCTCTCTCTCCTTCTTTCCTGCTCACCTTCCTTCCATCCATCTCTCCCTCCTTCCTATCCTCACTCCCTCTTTCTTTCACTCCTAACTTCTTCCGCCCCCCACCTGTCCCTATTTCCCTTTCTTTCCTTCCTATCCTCCTTCCCTCTTCATATCATATCCTCCCTCCCTCTCCCCTTCCTATCCTCCTTCCCTCTCCCCTTCCTATTCTCTCTCCGTCTTTCTTCTGCTCCTAACTCCTTCGGTCCCAACCTCTCCCTCTTTTCCTCCTTCCCTCTCTCCATTTCCTTCTTTCCTATCCTCCCTCACTCTGTATTTTCCTCTTAACTCCTTCCGTTCTTGTTCTCATCCTCTCCCTCTTTCCCTCCTTCCCTTCCGCCTTCCTTCCCTATCCCTTTCCTTCCCTCCCTCCCTTTCTTTCCTTCCTATCCTCCTTCTCATCCTCCCTTTTACCCAATCCCCTTCCTTATCTCTCCCCTTCCTTCCCTCCCTCCCTTTCTTTCTTCCCCCTTTTCTTCTATTTCTCGTGGCACCAAAGAGCATTGAGAGTGCTAAAAATGTCAGGCATCCACAAAGGACTAATCCTAGCATACTGTGAGTACGAAAGTAAAAAAAAAAAAAGTCATGTGTGATGATTCGAGGTGAACCAAAATTACTTTTTGGAAAATCTTTGATGGGAGAATTGATACTGGGCAAGAGACGTCGGCCATTCAGCATTTTGAGCCGATTTCTCCTTTTTTTTTTTTTTTTTTTTTTTTTTTTTTTTGGGGGGGGGGGGGGGGGGGGGGGTAGGTGAGGGGGAGAACTTTTGATGATGAAATGGAAGACGGTGGCTCATCCTAAATGTGTCTGACGTGACGGGAATGTAGGTGCTTTGTTTATCTATTTGTTTATTTTCGAGAGAGAGAGATTGGAAGGATTTGAGAATGAGAATTTCTCTCTCTCTCTCTCTCTCTCTCTCTCTCTCTATATATATATATATATATATATATATATATATATATATATATATATATATATATATATACACACACACACACACACACACACACACACACACACACACACACACACACACACACACACACATATATATATATATATATATATATATATATATATATATATATATATATATATATATAATGATC
>BOPN01000004.1:652500-662500 GCA_017312705.2 Penaeus japonicus | reverse complement strand
CGTCCTCTCTACTCTTTCCCCATTCTTTCTTATTCATTGTTCTCCTTCCCCTCTCCTCTTTCTTCCCTTTCATCTTCCTCTTCCAAAGGCCAGTGTCTCCCACAGCCTTCTTCTCTGCTTTCACTTTATTCTTTTTTACTCCTCTTATTCTTCTTTCATTCTCAATTCTTCTTCCTCCAAAGACCAGTAGCTCTTACCACCTATCTCGATCCTCATTTTCTTTTTTTTCTACATATTATTCTCTCATTTGTTATCTTTTCACCCCTCGCCTTCTTCTGATCTCTCCCTCTCCCTCCCTCTCTCTCTCTCTCTCTCTATCTCTCTCTCTCTCTCTCTCTCTCTCTCTCTCTCTCTCTCTCTCTCTCTCTCTCTCTCTCTCTCTCTCTCTCTCTCTCTCTCTCTCTCTCTCTGCTACCTTTCCTTTCCCTTTTTCTCTTCTTACCCTCCCGTTATCGCTTTTCTCCTTTTCCCCAAACTACCACCACAACCTCCTCCTCTTTTTCTTCATCTTCTTCTTCTTCTCCTTCTTCTCCTCCTCCTCCCTTCTCCGTTTTCTCTTCTTCTTCTCCTTCTCCTCCTCTTCTTCCGAAAGCCGAGAGAAATGTGCCCACACACACGCTGTCCCTGTCGAACTTTTTCCTTCGGTCGATGTCGTTTTGGGATCGGGACTTCCGGCCGCGCTCGACCAGTTATGACACTAAGTGATTTTATGCGGGGAAAGAGGTATACATATATACTCTCCCCCTACCCCCGGTAAAAAAAGGTAAGTAAAAAGAATAAGAAGAAAAACGTTAGCTACATCAGCGACCGTGGCGGACGAGACGACTCAAAATGACGTTGTTTTTTTCTGTTAACTTGAAAGGGTTGTCTAGTTATTTCGTTATCTATGCAGACCACATTCTATTTTCTTTCACAAAGGTTTCCTCTCTCTCATTTATGCGGTATTTACAATCCACATAGCAGAGTTGCTGGAAAACAATTGTCTAATCGAAAAGATGTTATCCCACTCGACAAGCTTTATTTTATCTAACGATCTAGAAAAATATAAATGGAATGAGTTATACATTTAGCGACAGAATTCCATGCTTAGTAAAGCATGGAGTCTATTTCAGATATGAATTGGTTTACAAAAATCTCTATCTATTCTATCTACCTACCTATACAAACACGTATCCATACATAAATATCTATCTATAAACGTATAAGGAAAGCATTACATATGCATTAATATCAATTTATACATAAACATAATTATACATACATACACACACACACACATACACACACACACACACACACACACACACACACACACACACACACACACACACACACACACACACACACACACACACACACACACACACACACACATATATATATATATATATATATATATATATATATATATATATATATATATATATATATATATATATATATATGACTACCGTATTTTTACGAATTTCAGTAAACGCATATCTTAACAATTATTCTCCTCACAACACGTCATCGTTAAGGCAAGATAAGTCAAGCATGAATCTCTTAGAATCCACGGCCGCCATTATAAAATGCACGGAAGGACGAAGGCCTCACGCACACACACCTGCTAAATCGACCTTCGTGCGAGAGAGCACTTGGCACTGTGTGTCCCCCTCGCTGCGTCTCCTTTCACGAATCTATATAAAGGGATTTAAAACCTCCCTGTCGGAACGTCGGGTGGATGTTTACGGCGTTCGAACCTTCATTTCAGGAGGAGAAGTCGGCGCGACGGCGAAGAAACACTCGATCACTTTCGCGCTCTTTCACGTCCAGTCACGCGCCCAGAAACACAAGATGGCGAGCGCGACTTTTTAACCTTTGGGTCGCGGGAAGGGGTGGGAGGGAGGAGGGAGGAAGAGGGAGAGGGAGAGGGTGAGGAGGAAGGAAGAGGGAGAGAAGGTGGGAGGAAGAGAGTGAGGGAAACAGCAGAGGGAGAAGAGAAAGGAGAAGCAGAGAAGGAGGAAGAGGGAGAGAGGGAGAGGAAGAGAAAGCAGATGGGAGAGGGGGAGAAAGATGGAGGGAGGGAGAAGGTGAGGAGATATGGAGAGGGTGAGAAACAGAGAGAGAAGAAGGATGGAAGAGATGAAAATGATTAGGTCAGTAACAACAAAAGAAGGGAGAAGTGGAGAAAGTGAATGAAAACAGGGAGAGGGAATGAGGAGATGGGAATAAGGAGAGATACCAAGAGAAGAAGAAGAAGAAAGAGAGGAAGTAAGAGAAAAAAAGGCGTTTTCAGAATAATCTCTCCATGTGCTATGAGGAGGAAAAGGGGTAAGGATAAAGAGGAGGAGGAACAAGGCCGGAGGACAGAGAAATGAGCGACACGACAAGGAACTCCCGACCGTATGCCCATCGGACATTAGACGCCATTCCCTTGCAGATACGGACGTCTCTATGGTAACTGTAACGGCTTTTTACTTTCCCGCCTTTTTCCCCTCTCTCCTTGTCCCTTTCGAGCAGCGCGTTTTTAGCCGACTTTTCCATTGTAATGAGTAGGAAAGTGAAACCTATTGAAACCCGATGTTAGGGACATAATCATGGATCATAGACTAGAAATGGAGCGTGGCTAACCCGGCTGTTAGGAAAATGGGATCCCATGATCATTTATATGAGCCGGCAATAGCTACTGAAAGGTGGGGAATCCCCGTGAATGCAAGTCGATATTTCAAAAGACAAAAGGAGAGACTCCCGGAAATTAACTCCGTGGCATTTGTTTATGTAGGACAAGTATACATTATATAAAGATAGAGGAATAATATGTCTCGATAAAGAAAACGTATTTGACGCGGATTTCAGATTGCAGCAACTTCTCTCGTAATCTCTGTAAGTTGAAGCAAGAGACACTCGCAAAGGAGGAAAAGTCTGTCAGGAGAAGAAAAGAAGGAATGCGAGAAAAAGAGAGGCTAAGAGAGAAGTAGATGGAGGATATATCAGGAGATTATTCATCTATCTATCTATCTATATAGACAGATGGATGGATAGATACCAAGAGAGAGAGAGAGAGAGAGAGAGAGAGAGAGAGAGAGAGAGAGAGAGAGAGAGAGAGAGAGAGAGAGAGAGAGAGAGAGAGAGAGAGAAAGAGAGAGCGAGAGAGAGAGAAAGAGAGAGAGAGAGAGGGAGGTAAGGAGAGAGAGAGAGATAGGAACAAATCGACGAGGAAGGAAGGAAAGAGAGAGAGAGAGAGAGAGAGAGAGAGAGAGAGAGAGAGAGAGAGAGAGGGGGGGGGGGGGAGAAAAATAAGCAATCTCTGCACGAATTTACAATACTGGTGTGCATGTAAATATAGATAATTCCGCATGCGTGCAAGTGGGCGTCCGCGGGCGTCCGTGTGCGTCTCTGACTGTATGTGCCTTAGGTAAGTTAAGTGGAGTGGAGAGCAAAGGTAATTGGATGGTAGACAAGCGCGTGCGGATGAAGGCATCCTAAATGGATTTCAGATGCTGAGTAAATAGAAGATGAAAAGAATATTGCAAAAAGGCGATTCTCGGGATGAGACGAATATTCTTGCAGCTGCAATTGAGAAATGGAGTGCATGAGAGGGGAAAGAAATGGAGACGCTTTGGAGGATATTGAAATGGTAGACTTTTCGTTACATGTAAATAGAAAGGTTCGGTATATCACAACTGGCGTGATTGGCGGATCTTCGTCGGAGAGTGACTGGGGGCGTGTTTGACTTTGGTAATTGTAATGCTTGTTTGCCGTTATGTCTGTCTGATCTACTGCATCTCTTTCTCTCTCTCTCTCTCTCTCTCTCTCTTTCTCTCTACACACACGCACGCACACACACAACACACACACACACACACACACACACACACACACACACACACACACACACACACACACACACACGCGCGCGCGCGCGCGCGCGCGCGCGCGCGCTGAGGAAAACACAGCATATCAATCTAGAACTACACACATATATATATATATATATATATATATATATATATATATATATATATGTATATATATATATATATATATATATATATATACGTATATATATATATATATATATATATATATATATATATATATATATATATATATATATATATATATATATATAAACATTCTGTATCCGTTTCCTTTCCCATTCCTTCTTCTTTATCCTTGCGCCCCTTATCTCTCACCCGTAATGTGTTGTCGATAAACTTTACGATACTTTTCCCATCGTAACTTTCCCTTTTCGCCAATCTTCTTCCTTCTGTTTAAGTCCTTTTTAGGGTTTTCTTTTTCGTATATATCCATCTATCATATATTTTTAAACATATTTTTTTCATATGACCTAAGCCTTCTGCAAATGTCAATCCTTTTTTTTTGCTGTTTGTTTCCTTTGTCACTTTGAAAATGAGAGGAAAGGGAGAATCATTATATTGAAAGGATTGCACAAGAAAATTTGATTAAAATAATACTTGAAAAAAAATCAATTAATCTTGTATTTTCTAAAGCTTTACCGTTTGATCTTTCTTCTTTACATATTTTTCTAACACTTGCTTACCTTTTTCATTATCTATATTTTTTTCTTTTTTTCCCTCTTTCACCCTTTTCCCTTCATACATATTTTCCAAAGACATTAACACCCCGATTATCCACATTCTGTCGATTCTTTAACTAACTTATATAACGGATACTTCTTCCCTTGTTCTTCAGTTTCTCTTATAATTTCTTATTCAAAGTCTTAAATCACTTGGAAATTATTCATTTCTTCATCTGTTTACATATTGATTTACTTAAATCTTGGAGGAGAGCTTTGTTTGATCTAGATCATTTGTTTTAATTACAATATTATTGTTTATATCATTATTATCATTAGTAGTATCATTATAATCCTTGTTATTATCACTATCATCATTAATATATAATAATAAATTATCATCATTATCATTACCATCACCATCACCTTTACTATCATCAGTATTATTATTTCTATCGTTATCGTTATCATGATCATCATTGTCTTTTTATATTTATTTTACCACATTCTCTCTCTCTCTCTCTCTCTCTCTCTCCCCCCTCCACACCCCCCCCCTCTCTCTCTCTCTCTTCCTATCCTCCTTTCCTCCCGAACCACATTTTACTCTATCATTGCTTCCTATCTATGACTCCAGAAAGGATTGTGGGGATGATGGAGGGGTGGGTGGTAGGAGAGGGGGTAGAGAGGAAGATTCTTTCTTATCATAACTATCATCATCGTTATATGTAGTCATTAACATTTTTGGTATTGTTATTTATGGTTCTTATTTTTTAAACGTAATAATGAGTTAATAATAATGATATAGTCCTGGTACCAACAATTATGATTATGATGATAATAATTATCATCATCATCATCATCACTACTCTCGTTATTTACGTAATCAGTTCCTTATTCTTTATATCCATTGCATATGCATCCGTTTTAACATAGAGATTACTTATCCTTCCCCTCTCTTCAGCTATCGATGTGTAGATCAATTCATTTATCTATATCTTCATCTCTCTGTATCTCACCCTCCCACTTTCGCTCTTTCGCAAAAGCACACGCACACTTAGACAGCAACACACATCGAAACATCCACAGAAGGACAGACAAACACACGCTCACACAGTAACACACGTACACATTCATCAAGACACAAAACCACAAAAAGAAGAGAATACACGCATACAAAGACAAACATTCAACCATCCACCCACCCACCCACCCACCCACACACACACACACACACACACACACACACACCCACACACACACACACACACACACACGCACACACGCACACACGCACACGCACACACCCACATTCACTCACAGACAAAACAAACGGTCCAATTTGCATTACCTTCAACCACCCACTTGAGACCGGGGACTTATTTAAACGAGCGATCACCCTTTTTCCCACCTGCATAATTGGACAACGCAAAATCAATTAACAGTGTCAACAATCGACCAAATTTGCAAGAGGACCGTCTGCCCGAAACCTTTCTCTCCTCCCCCCCCCCCCTTTACTCCTCACTTACCCAATTCCTTACCCTTTCCCCTTCTCCTTCCTTTCCCCTTACCACTTCTTTTTACCTTTCCCCTTTCGCCTTCCTGTCATTTAACTCATACCCCTTCTCCCCCTTTTCGTCTCTCTTTCATATCTTATTTCTTCCCCATTCCTTGCCACTTCCCCTCTCTTATCCCTTACCCCTGTTCATCCCTCATTATCCCAGGAGGGGGAGAGAGGGGGAGAAGGGATGTAGGAGGGGAAGAGGAGGAGACGACGAGACGTAAAGGGGGAGGGGAGTGGTAAGGGGAGGGGGAGAGGGGGAGGGGTAAGGTTAGGGGCAGAGGGAGGTGGGAGGGGAGGAAAGAGGAGAAGGGGGAAGGGAGAGGAGGAGAGGGGAAGGGGGAACAGAAGAATGTCGATCTATTCTGCATAATTTGTCAACGATGATGTATCGCCAGACGACCAGTGTCAGTATCACAATTTCATTATTCAGAACGCATGTGGATGGGCAAAGGCTGTAAGACCATCATAATCTATAATCTGTTGGCGTTCACAGAGAAAATGAAATTTATTTTAAGGTTAATTTGAGAAAAAAAAAATATATATATATACATACATATACATATACATACATATATATATACATATATATATATATATATATATATATATATATATACATAATAAAAAAATAAAAAAAATCAACCACTATTAATACATTTACTTGAAACATCGCCCCCCTCCTCTCCGAAACTAGCCAGCAAAAGCTCAATTCAACCTGCCTCGCTAACATGGAAATTAACAAATACACGAACCTGTTGCTGGCCCAAAATCATTTATGCTTTCGGCTTCAACTCTCTAATGTTGCTTGTAATCATGCCCTAATGGAAGGGAGGGGGAGTCAGGGTAGATGGGGGGGGGGGGGGGATAAAGGGGGGGGGGGGGGGATTTTATCTATTTAGCAGTATTATGTGTTTCATTTATTCCACTCTCTGTGTGTGTATATATATAAGTATGTATGTATGTTGGTGTGTATATATATATATATATATATATATATATATATATATATACATATATGAATATATACATACACACACACACACACACACACACACACACACACATATATATATATATATATATATATATATATATATATATATATATATATATGTATATATATATATATATATATATATATATATATATATATATATGTATATGTATCTATTTATTTATCTATATTCATATGTATACGTATACACACATACATACATATAAAAATATATATACATAAACACACACAAATATCTATATCTATCTATCTATCTATCTATCCATTTATATGTACATATAGATATAGATATATATACACACACACACACATATATATATATATATATATATATATATATATATATATATATATATATACATATATATATATATATATATATATATATATATATATATATATATATATATATTATTTGCATGGTTATAGTTAAGACACTCTTACACTCTGTATATATATGTGTGTGTGTGTGTGTGTGTGTGTGTGTGTGTGTGTGTGTATATGTATGTATATATATATATATATATATATATATATATATATATATATATATATATATATATATATATATATATATATATATATATATCTATATATATATATATACATATACATATATAAACACGTGTGTGTATTATAGCTACAACCCTCACCTAGTTTATTAAATCTATCTACCCATCTATCTATCCACACACACATACACACACACACACACACACACACACACACACACACACACACACAAACACACACACACAAACAACAACAATAACAACATCAACTACAACAACAACAATATCACATCTTAAGGCATTAGGCGTTCAACCCCGTGGAATATATTTCTCGGATGAAGACCAGCTTATTGGCTTCCACTTGAGCGATGATTGGGAATGTAATACGCCCTCGTGCAATATTCTTTGTACCGCGTAGACTTGCTGCTGTCAACCCCCCCCCCCCCCTCTCATCCCCTCTTCCCTTCCTCTTCTTCTGCCTTGCCATCTCTCTTCCTCCCTCTCTCCCTACTTTCCACATGCGAAAATATTCCTTCTCTTTCTCTCTCTATTGCTTCCTTATATTTTCTTTGTCTTTCTTTCTCTCTTTCTCTTTCGTTATCTGCCACGCTCTCTACGTTTCTCTCCCACTCCCTCCTTCTCTCCCTCTCCCTCTCCCTCTCCCTCTCCCACTCCCTCCTTCTCTCCCACTTAATACTTACAGACAACTTCTTCATACAAAGTTCACTTAGCATTCACATGAGATCCTTAGCGACAGCATCCTCATACAATATTCACTTGGCATTCAACATCGATTGTACATTTAGCATTACCACATCTAATGCTTACCGACAACGTCTTTGCAACCTTTCCCAAGTTACGTCGACTGTGCATTTAGTTTAGCAACATCTAATGCTCACTGACAGCGTCTTTGCAACATTTTCTGAATTATTCCGTGACTTTACTTCATAATCAACAGGATCGCCGGAACCTCACCTGTCTGTTTCCCCCCGCTAGACCTTCTAACGAGGGCGTGCTGTATGGTAATATATGGAAATGAATAGCTGGTCCAACCTGTCATTTCCCTGAGCTAAAACTGGATTTACAGCTGTAAGCGAAATTTTGCTGTCTCCGCGACCTTTTATGACTTATTTTGGGTGATTTGTGCTTGGCTGTGTTTGGGTGTGTGGGCGTGTGTGTGGGGGGGGGGGGGGGGGGGGGGGGGGGGGGGGGGGTGTGTGTGTGTGTGTGTGTGTGTGTGTGTGTGTGTGTGTGTGTGTGTGTGTGTGTGTGTGTGTGTGTGTGTGTTTGCGCGGGCGCGTGTGTGTATGTTCTTGCGCGTGAGTACCGGATGTATGAGTGAAAATAAAATAAAGCAGTTTGAGCCAATGAAAAAACGAAAAAAAAAAAATCTCTCCCCTCCCCCTCCTCATCAAATTCCTTTGCGTAAGCACCGCCTTCGAAAGCAAAACCCTTGACCAGGCCGATATATAAAAGTCGTACTCACTCATGACATCCAATATTCATGAACATTTTCCCCTCCCATATGCTCATGACAACAAACAAGTACTGTCAACGAGCCGATCCGCGGGGTTGCCATGGTAACGCAAACTGTTTTAATATGTGCAAGGGCGAAATTGGACGCAAATTTCTATTTGGATGTGTTTCTATGGCAACGTTAAGGGTTCATCACTCCCAGATGCTTTGGTTGTGATTAAAGTAAATTACTTAACAGGGACAACGCAAAAATGTTAATAAGCCAATGGAAATATTGAGTACAAAACCAACGCGCAAGAAAGTTATAAAACATCCTTCAATTATACTACATAACACAAATTTCGTTTATGGATAGTATGTATCATTTCTCAATTGTTTATGTTGTGAAAGTAGAAAAAATAACCAACATCTCCCTCAAACTTTGCATTTTGTGACCTGAATATTGATACTTGGATATCAACTTATTTTCTAAACGATCAAATTTGCACATTTTAATTTGTGGTCCAACAAAAACAACGGCTTTGACTTTTGCCGGTGTTCCTGCTGTCTTAAAGGCAGATATAATAGGCATACTTGGTAAAATACCCTTGGAGATCCAACCAGAATGCCACCCTATTAGATATAGGTAAATCTTATTTTTAGCCCAGGTACTTAAAGTTTAAAAGTTTAAAGAGAAAGTGAGGCCTTTTCCCTTTATCTTAGACACTAGCAATTGGGAAATAACACTTTTGTCCAGGGACAAAAATGAATAAAACTTACCCTGGAATAACAATCAAACATTGGAGTCATTATACAAATATATATATTCTAAGAAGCGGATTCAAACTATCATTTCAGGTAGGATAGATGGATGGATAGATAGATAGAGAGGCAGATGGATAGATAGACAGAGGTAATCAAGGATCGAGAGATTA
>BOPN01000004.1:642500-645000 GCA_017312705.2 Penaeus japonicus | reverse complement strand
AAATACAATCATCCTTTCACGAACGCCACCACGGATCCTCGCGCGGCAGCCAACCCCAATAACACACGCTTGGCCGGGTCGTTTCCCGTCAAACAGCCAAACCATTAGTGTTCTATGACAGCTTCATCCCAAACGCTGCGAGTGTCATCACCCTTGAGTCACCCTTCTTACCACTGTTATCACCTGCGAGTGTTATCACTTTTGAGTCACCCTTCTTGCCATTGTTATAGCCTGCGAGTGTCATTACCCTTGACTCACTCTTCTTGCAATAGTTATAACCTGCGAGTGTTATCACTATGGAATCACCTTTTTACCACTGTTTTAACCTGCAAGATTAATTAATCTGGAATCACCCTTCTCACCATAGTTATTACCTGCGAGTGCCATTACACTATGTATAACTATGAGTGTGTGTGTGTATGTTTGTTAATGTGTGTTTGTGAGGACTATTTGTTATAACATTATATTGGACAGTATATTTCTCTGTCTAATCATAGCAACCTACAAACCGCTTTATCTGTCTGTCAAATTATGATATATCACCCCTTGGTCTATCTGTTTATCTAATTATCACCCATTCTATCCATCTGTCTACATCTCCCTCTCTTCCTCTGCCTGAATCTATCCATCTACTTAATTACTTATAACAATCTATCACTCTTTTTATCTATCTACCAACAACATCTATCTAACAACAAGCATTACCCGATCTATCCATCTATTCTGCCCCTCTATCTATCAAACAATAATAATCGATCACCCGTTCCATCCATCTATCTACATCTCCCTCTCTCCCACTACCTGTCCTCCCTCTATATTCAATAGAAAACACCCGACACAGAAGGCAGAAGTTATGCCAGACAGACTTTAATATCGGTCTCTCGATGTTGTCAGACTCCAAAGTCTGGGCAGGGGACCTTTTTTCTTTATTATTATTATTATTTGGACGATACCGGCCTTGTATTGCGTCCTTTTCGCTCACGGACTTTTTGATCTTGGATCGGTATCAGAGGGGGGGGTATGGGGGGGTATGGCTGTGTGTGTGGTGGATAGAAGGGGGGGGGGGCGTTGGTTATGTGTGTAGAGGAGATGGTGGAAGGGTGTGGGAGATGGTGGGGGTGTTAGGAAATGTTGGGGGTGTTGGGAGATGGTGGTTGTGTTGGAATATATCACTCCGGATTTGTTGATGCGCGGTCGTGTGAGTCTAAGCATATGTGTGTGTGTGTTTGTGAGGGCTGCTGGTTTTGTGTGTGTGTGTGTGTGTGTGTGTGTGTGTGTGTGTGTGTGTGTGTGTGTGTGTGTGTGTGTGTGTGTGTGTGTGTGTGTGTGTGTGTGTGGAGGTGATGGTAGAAGCGGGGAAGTGGGAAGGGGAGATGGTATATGATGGTATGGGTGTGGGGGAGGGGGTAGGGGAGATGGGCAGGGCTGTTCGTTCATCCGAATCATCTGTAGCCTTCTTTCTACTCTTCTTTACTGGTCTCCGGTTAAGCGTGACCGGACTTAGAGGCTGGGGTTGCTGCATTTGGATAAAGAGACCAACTAATAGACTAACTAAGTAACCATTTAATGTACGAACCAGTCAATCAACCATCCAACTAACCAACTTACCTATTAACAAAGTAACCGACCAACCTACCATCCAATCAACCACTCAGCAACACAAACCGACCATACATACATATCCACAAACGGAAAAATATCCAACTTCATGCAATACACAGACGGCAAACGAGGCTCTCCCCTACCCTTACCCCTACCCCTACCACTACCCCCATCCCTTCTTTCCCTCCACCCGTCGCCTCCAACCCCCAACCCCCAACCCCCCTTTTGCATAGCTTCTTCTGCTAAAGGCCAAAATTCAATTGAATTCCAATATGAGCTTCGCCAGCTTTGATCTTTGGGAAAACAAGTGAACTGAAAATTGGACGTCAGGGCCCGGAGCAATTTTTGAGACAATATTTATCTTGCTTTGATGCACTTTGGGGAAATAAAGAACGGAAAATGAAATTATCTTGTATGTACTGTTTTTATTTTTCTTTATAAATATATATATATATATAAGGAAATCGACTTTGTTCAATAAAAGAAATGACGAATACACATAAACAAATGTTGAAACAAAGCAAGTTGTGGTGAAAAGAATATAAACAAATACAAAAATATGTTACTTACCTAGAGGTCCTACCTTGATGACATCACAAAAGTATGTTGCAGAACGTATTACATAAACATTGCATGTATCTTTCGTAATTTTATGAGGGACCTTATGAAACATCAGAAATACTTTTAATAATATTAGGAACGTTTTGAACATGCGGCTCATAAGCTGTTACTAGTAGAAGCACTTCCCTTTTATAAAAATAAATGGCGAAAATGCATAATCTGATACAGAGGACTATCCTAATTATTAATCTCATTGCCTTTGATGTTTGTATTTTTTATCTTAGTTTTTCCTGCTTCTCCTCATCCTTCTTCTTACTATAACTATAATCTTTATCAT
>BOPN01000004.1:622500-637500 GCA_017312705.2 Penaeus japonicus | reverse complement strand
CACACACAGACATCCCTCCCCCTCCGTATTTACCCACTGAGCTCTTACCTGCGGCCACCGTATCACAGAGGCCCATCTCAGGTTCCTCCTCCCGCGAACATCCCCAAGGAAGCCTGGCGGTCGCTTAAGGAGACTTACGATAACATGGATATCTTGAACGACCATCTTGTGGGTCTTGTTTTGTCTTGTTTACTAACTTACTTGCAAGATGAGAGAGGGGGGGGGGGAGATGATGGAGAGATGGAGAGATGGAGAGAGAGAGAGAGAGAGAGAGGGAGGGAGAGAGAGAGAGAGAGAGAGAGAGAGAGAGAGAGAGAGAGAGATTAGGGTAAGAGATTCTGATGCTACCCTTCATGTTAGAGGTGATTTGAGATGAGGGGTTTAACGGTAATGTGTCTATGGGGGTTTGAAGGTAGTACGGTAAATTATGAAAGATCTTTCCTAAAATTAAGAAAAAAAGAAAAAAAATAGAAATAAAAAAGAAAAAAGAGGGAAAAAAAGAAAGAGAGAAAAAAAGAAGACAACGAAGAATGTATAGAGGAAGAAGAAGAAACGGCCACGACCCCCTGGAAAGCAACACCCGACTGCACCTCCCCGGCCCAATCGCCCTGTCTACTGGGTTCACCATTTCATCAACTTCCAGCTTAACTCAACACCAGTTAGGAGCGCGGTAGGCCCCTTTCAGCTCCGTTACTTGAACTCGGCCAGGGCGCTTTCATGTTTCCTCGTTGCCGAAGCTCATGCTCCTCTTCCTCTTCTTGTTTTCCTCCTCCTTCTCTTTCATATTATCTTCTTTTTTTTATCTTCATCGGCATCATATCCTTTTTTTCCTTTTCTTCTACTTCGTCCTGCTTCTTCTCTTCTTCCTGTCCCTGTCCCCTCCTCCTTCTCCTCTTCCTCCTCCTCCTCCTTCTTCTCATTCTTCTTATTCTTCTTCTACCCCCACATCCCTTCCTACTCTTCTTCTTCATCTCTCCACCCTCCTCCTCCTCCTCCTCTTCCTCTCTCCCCCTCCTCTTCCTCCTCCTCCTCCTCCTCTTCCTCCTCCTCCTTCTCTAAACACTCCCAGACCTCCTCCTTGAATCAAGTTCCCTTCCTTGGACGCGCTATGTGATCCTAGTCTGTTGGTCTCTATGCTATAATTTTCTTTTACTTCCTTTTTTTGCTTTTTGTTAAAAAGTAAACGGATTCGTTAAGGATTTCTATATTATTTCAAGCTTTTTATCTCATTTTATTTTTTGTTTTTATCACGATTATCATCTAAATGGTATCGTTCTTATCGCTAACATCCTATCGTAAATATGGCTAAATGATAGCCTTCTTATCGGAACCAATATTCTTATCACGCAAATCACGTGATCTTTGTCGGTTTTGTCACCCTCATAAAAAGGGATATAACAATTCCAATGTTCTCCATCACCCCAATAACAATCTGGGCAATGAAAAAAAGAAAGGAAAAGGGAATGAAAAAATTGTAATAATAACAATGATAACGATATAAATGGCCATCAACAGACTCCATAAACTTAACTGCCATGACAGAGGGTGAACATCGAGGTCGTTAACAGTGACGTAATCACAACACGACCCGTAAACGACCTATCAACGACGGCCCATGACAGCGACTCATGAACGACCCCATCAACAATGACTCACTCATGACCCATGAAAACGAACCATCAACAACGCATCAAGAACGAAACCATCAACAACCCATCAAGAACGACACCATTGACAACCCATCAAGCACGACTCATCAAGAACGACCCATCAACGACAACCAATCATCAACGAATTCCCTTTACACCCCCACCCCCTCCCCAATCGAGACTGTCGGCGTCCAGGTACCTTCGTTTGTTATCTTATCTTGGTTATCGATGGTAATGCCCTTAACCTAAGTGCCCAGTTGTATTAGTCATCATCTTTTTTCCTCTCTTTTCAGTCGGATAATTTTGCTTTTATGGCTATCGGTTTGCCCCCCCACCCTCCCCACCATCCCCACTTTTCTAAATGTTTCAGTTACTGTTTTTTTGTCTCGTTTTCTTCATTCTCCTTCATTTTCCTTAGATTCATTCTTAATTCCCTTCCCTCTCCTTCTCCCTCACTGTTTCTTCCTTTTCTTTTTCTTTGCCTTCCTCTCTCCTTCACTTGGTCCCTTCTTTTCCACTCTTCCCTCTTCTTTCCCTACCTTTTTCCTTTTTTCTCACTCTTCTTCCAACTCTTTATCTCCCTTTCCCTCCTTCTTCCCTCTTCTATATCTCCCTCTATTCTTTTCTTCTTTCTTCTCTCCTACTCTTCCTCCTCCCTTTCCCCCCACCCCTTCTTCCCTCCCTCTCTCTTTCTATCTCTCTCTTCCTCCTCTTCCCTTTTCTCTACCGTCAATTCTCCTTCCCTTCTTCTCTCTGTCTCTCCTTCGCCCAATACATCTTAAAGAACACTGAAGTAATTAAAGGCAAAGGAAGTGGGATAGAGGATGATAAATTATGTGGATAAAGGAAATGTAAAGGAAATAATGAGAAAGCAGAGAGGGGAGAGAAGCTTAGAGAGACAAAGGTGGAAGGAACGAGGCAGCAACATGGGGAGGGAAGAAAACACAGGGGGAAAGAGGGAAAGAAAATAAACTTAGAGAGTGAGAGAGAGAGAGAGAGAGAGAGAGAGAGAGAGAGAGAGAGAGAGAGAGAGAGAGAGAGAGAGAGAGAGAGAGAGAGAGAGAGAGAGAGAGAGAGAAGAGAGAGAAAGAGAGAGAAAGAGAGAGAAGGAGGGGGGGAGGGAGGGAGGGAGGGAGGGAGGGAAGGAGGGAGAGTGAGAGAGAGAGAGAGAGAGAGAGAGAGAGAGAGAGAGAGAGAGAGAGAGAGAGAGAGAGAGAGAGAGAGAGAGAGAGAGAGAGAGAGAGAGAGAGAGAGAGAGAGAGAGAGAGAAAGAGAAGAAAGAGAAAGAGAAGAAAGGGAAAGATAAAAAGATCACGAGGAAGATAATGAGACGGTGGTGGTGGTGGCGGGGGGGGGGGGGGGGGGGCTATCTGGGTACCTGATGACTGGTGATAGCTGGGCCTGACAGCATGGGGTCGTATGGGCAAATGCCATACAAGTTTATGTGCTTGGGTAAGTGTTTGCTTATCTTCGGCTGCCGCCTCTGTCTCGGTCTCTATCTCTGTGTGACTCGCCGGCCCCTCTCCCTCTCTCCTTCCCTTCCCCTCCTTCTCTCTCTCTCTCTCTATAGTCACACAATACATACATTCAAGCGAACACCAGCACGCACGTACATCTGAACTTGTCCATTAATAAATGCAGTGGATGCAAAACCGCATACGAAGAGTCATGCAAATTCCCACTGGTTTCAACTCCCATTCCCATTCCTACTGATTCCCATTTCCGTGTTCCGAAGAGTATTCAAATAAAAAGACTCCCGACTATAGCGAGATCTTGTCTTGCATTATAAAACAAATGAACAGCATCAGAGCGAAAACAAACGACGAAGTAAAACAAACAAATAAAAGTCAAGGAGAAGAGAGACAAAAGCTAAATGAATAGAAAAGAAAAAATGGAAAGAAGAAGAAAAAGAAAAAAGAAAAGAAAAAGTTAACAAACCTCTGAATACCAAATAGGATTTATGAAGACGATACAGAGAGAGCGGGAGAGGGACTTGACGAGATGGATATATACATAGATGGATATACCGATAGCTAGATACACAGATATATATGGAAGAGGGAGAGAGAGGTAGAGGGCAATAAAGACACACACACACACACACACACACACACACACACACACACACACACACACACACACACACACACACACACACACACACACACACACACATATATATATATATATATATATATATATATATATATATATAGAGAGAGAGAGAGAGAGAGAGAGAGAGAGAGAGAGAGAGAGAGAGAGAGAGAGAGAGAGAGAGAGACAGAAAGCGAAAACGAAATAGTTAGATAAGCAGACAAACAGAAATGAGTTTGCTAGATAAAGGACACAGAGAGGGAGAAAAAGAAAGAAAGAAAGAAAAACGAAAAGGAAACGGAGATACAAAAAAAAAAAATGAAAAAAAAATCGAGACAAAAATTCAGATTTAAATTCAGCACCTCATTAAACGCAAAAAAAAGAAGAAAGAAAATCTTCAGAATGCTATTAAGCCCTTGAGACAATGACACGTCATAAAGTAAGATTAACGAAAGAAAAATTCCAAGAAATAATCTCACAGCAGCCAAAGAATTCGCAACAATACCAAGAATTCCTTGTAATGCGACTGAAGGCAAGCGCACGCCAGACTCACACTTAAATATAATGGTGTGGAAATGTCTGTACTTTTTCTGGATGATCATCTCTTTCTTTATCATTTGTTTATTTATATATTCATCTTGTAGACTTATTCACTGATTTAATATTAAGCATATGGGGAAGATACCTTTTGCTATCTTTAAATTCTTGGGAGCCGGTAAATGGTATTCGCAAAGGGTAAGGATGTATGGATATACATACATACATGAATATATACAAATATACATACATCCATACATGCACACACACACACACACACACACACACACACACACACACACACACACACACACACACACACACACACACACACACACGTACACACACACACACACACACACACACACACACACACACACACACACACACACACACACACACACACACACACATATATATATATATAATATATATATATATATATATAAATATATATATATATATATATATATATATATATATATATATATATATATATATATATAGAGAGAGAGAGAGAGAGAGAGAGAGAGAGAGAGAGAGAGAGAGAGAGAGAGAGAGAGAGGGAGAGAGAGAGAGACAAAAAAAAAGCATATCTAGAACAACACCTCTCAATCTCTCTTTATCACTCCCCCTCCCTATTTTCTTCGCCCCTCCCCTAAAGAAAAAGGGTTATTCACACTTAGTTCGCATCTTGCAAAACATTCATAAGCCGTCCTGGCACTGAACTTGTTATGAATACCGACAAATGAAAATACCTTGATTCTTTCTTCACCTTTTCTTGAAATTACAACTTCGAATGAAAATCTTTTTTTGCTGGTATGTGAGACTGTGTTTACGTTTGAACGCGGAGAGTTAAATAGAAATAGGAAAGGGAGAAAAAGAAAGAGAATGCTAAGGATAGAGGGAGTAAGGGATATGGGAAATTCTAGAGGTAGATCATCATAAAGTGTCAAAAAGAAAGAAAGAAAAAAAAAGAAAGAAAGAAAGAAAGAAAGAAAGAAAAACGGGTTAACAAAGTTTTGGGGGGATATAGTATGTATATTTCTTGTGTATTTATTTAGGATGTCTAATCGCCATCCCCCTAAAAAAAACTAAATATTATGCAGTATTACTCTGTAATTTCCTAAGAGATGAATCAAACGTTTTTTAAAGATAAATAGATCTGAAAAAATCATTATTTTTAAAATTATGAATATTCACAAAAAATCGAAATAAAAGAGAGAGAGAGAGAGAGAGAGAGAGCGAGAGAGAGAGAGAGAGAGAGAGAGAGAGAGAGAGAGAGAGAGAGAGAGAGAGAGAGAGAGAGAGAGAGAGAGAGAGAGAGAGAGAGAGAGAGAGAGAGAGAGAGAAAACACACCGCCTTTTCTGTGCAATCCCTCCCTTTCAACTGGTATATTCAGGTATTACATCGGCAAAGAGCATTCCGAAGTGGCGTTCCTCAAAGGAGAGGAAATAATAATCCTAGAAATCCGCGGTTGAAAGTCATCAATATTGCTTTGTAATTTTCAACTACTTGCCCTTTAGAAATGTGAATTGCATTAGAAACTTCTTATATTTGCCTGTATAATGCAGGTACATTACACTACAATAGAACAACTTAATATATATAGAACAACTTTATATATATATATATATATATATATAAATAAATAAATAAATAAATAAATATATATATATATATATATATATATATATATACATATATATATATATAATCAGTGATAATCACTGCGTATTTCGATTATCTTTTTTATGGTATAAATAGATTTGTAGTCGGTTAAGCGGTTGAGCTTAATTTTTTAATTCTCGAAATCTTTTCATCTGCGTAAGCTTTGATGCAAAGTGCGTAGAAATCTCCATTATTTAAATAATATCGTTTATGCCATGACGATATCTCTGTTAGTTAGTAAGAGAAAGAGAGTTTTGTTTTTCTTTCTGTATTTCTTTTCAAGCCTAGTGCTGTACATATTTATAAGAGATGGTATTAACACACTCGCAATAGGAGAATCTTTCTTTTAATAGAATGAATATATTTTATAATATTTCGAAGTAGTTAATTGCTCTAAACAACGTACTTGGTTTCTTTCCGCGGGCAATAACATGTACGTCCACACATTTTTAGACTTAAGTTAAAAAGGCAAGTCGTATCTATTTCTATCCCGATCTGAATCCCCCCCCCCCCCGCCCCCCCGCGTAGTACACCTCCTCGCCTCCGTCTCTACCTCTACCCTTTCCCCAGCGGAAAAGAAGACAAGAAAAGACAAAAAAAACGCTCGAACGATCACAGTCTTTTGAAAAGCTTCTGAAGGAGGCAAATGCTTAAAGAGAAACGCCGACGTTATATTTCTTGTCAATAGCATCACCTTAAATCCGGGTTGTCTTTTCGCGAGATTGTTAGTCGCCGTTTACACAACCTGGATTTAATCTGAACGTGTTTGTTTTGCTCGAGTCTTGGCTTTGGCGTTGTCTGAGGGTTGGGAGGGGGGGAAGGGGTGGCTGTCGAGAGGTGGAGGTCCGTACAAAAGTATAGTTTGGTTATATGATGGGGGAAGGAGGGTAAGGAGGGTAAGGAGGGGAAGGAGGGGGAGTAGGAGAAAAGAGGGTTAGGAGTTGGGTACGGAACGAGGGGGAGGGGGATAGGAAGAGGTGGCGTGTGCCTTGCTCCTCCTTCTGTTGGCTCAAAGGCGGAAGAGAAGAAGGGGGACAGGTTATAAAGATTATGTGGATAATGGTTATGATCTAGATGATGGTGAGGACGAAGGTGAAAGTGAAAGTGAAGGTGATGATGCTAGTGAAAGTAATGTAATGTAGATGGCGATGATGCTGGTAACGTCAAGGGTGATGATGCTTGTGAAAGTGATAGCAAAAGTGAGAGTGAAGAGAGAGAGA
Organism: Penaeus japonicus; assembly: GCA_017312705.2. Lineage (NCBI taxonomy): Eukaryota > Metazoa > Arthropoda > Malacostraca > Decapoda > Penaeidae > Penaeus > Penaeus japonicus. The sequence continues at coordinate 630,328 of BOPN01000004.1, read as the reverse complement.
GAGAGAGAGAGAGAGAGAGAGAGAGAGAGAGAGAGAGAGAGAGAGAGAGAGAGAGAGAGAGAGAGAGAGAGAGAGAGAGAGAAGGGGATGGGAGAAAACGAGCGATAAGAATGAAAATGCGAAACAAGCAGAACAGAAGCGGGATCAAAAGAAAAGAGAAAATATATTAACATTGGCGTCATTTTTGGACAAAGAGGCGAGGGTGAGTTGGGGAGGGGAAGGGGGAGGGTGTGTATAGATAGAGGGGGTGGGGGTGGCATCTGTGTGATTAATTTACTCGCGTCATAATCTATTACATGCCATAAAACTATAATCATCTGTCGTTGAACAATTAATCGTATGTCGTTGACTAATGGATGGATGGGTTGATCATTAATATAAGTATCAGTTATTGCCTTCCTCGAGATATGGGGCGGAGTGTGACGTCACAGCTAGATAGAGTTAAGGAAGGTGGAAAAGGAGGAGGAGGAGGAGGAGGAGGAGGTTGAGGAAGGAGAAGAGTGAGGGGTAAGGAAAAGGGATCGGAGAGGGGAGGAGAAGGGGGAAGTCAGCAGATGGGGAAGGAAGAAGGGAGTAGGGAAGAGTGAAGACGGGGAAGGGAGAATGAAGGAGTAAGAGGATAGGGAGAAGGGGAAAAGGGAAGAAAAAAGGAAGAGGGGAAAATAAAGAATGAGAGGAAACGAAGCCAGCATACTCGAGTAACGCTGATGTCGAATAATCTCTATCGAGCAATCTAAATAGAGTTTTTAATACCATAAGAACTAATAAATGAATAAGAACTTTGGCAAATACAACAAGGACAACAACTGCAGGAGCAACTAAAACAACAACAGGAGTAACAACAAAGGCCACGGCAACAACAAAAACAACAGAAAAAAAATGTTTAAGAATAAAAAGGATTAAAAAAACATTAGCAAGCGAAAAAAAAATTAAACTGGTGTCTTTATGTGAGGATTTGATGATAAAAAGGCCAAGAAGATTGTTATCATCATTATCGTCACTATCATCATACACCATCGTATTCATTGATATCCTCACCATCACCACAACTACATCAACGTGTAACAATAACGTACAGACAGCTATCAAGGAACAACAACAAAAAAAATGATGCAAATAACCCGTAATGAATCAGCATCTAGAGCATCGTCATCATCAAAAAAATCTTTAGGATTACATTTCAAGAAAAGAAAAGAAAATAAAAGAAAAAGAAAGAAAGAAAGAAAAAAAGAAAGAAAAAAACATCTAATCAGCGTCCAGACTAATGGGGAGTCACGCTAACCGAGTGTGATTAACCGCATCGAATTTCGTCGGTGATTAGCTGATCCGCGGATGCTCTAGGGCAAGGATTATTTGTCCTTTTATTTTGCTCATCTAGACCCTACAATATATTTCTTCTTGCAGATATGTCTCAAAATCGATAAATCTTTTTCATGAAATATATATTCTTTTTCAGTTAAACGACAAAATCAAAATATTATATTTATGTAAATTGAACACAGTGACGCAGCATACTCTTGAATCTACGGAATATGTCGCCTTATTTCATTCGCTGTCTCCATGCTATGTTCTGCGTGTTGCACATAAACTAAGAAAGAGAAATGCTGGAAACATAAGAATCTGCCTAAGGCCTTTTCGCTATAATGGTTCATCAGGACATATTTCCATAAAGAAGCAACATAGCGAAAAGGTCTTCTGTAAATTCGTGTTTTCCTGTTTTTCGTCGTCGCCCTATCGTCTGGAAGAATTACCATCGACTTGGCTGACTATATTTCCTGAGGCAGATCAATATATCTGTAGAATTATTATTTTAAATAAATCAATTTTTTTCTGGGTAATTTCAAAATATAAATAGTTGGAATGTTTTCTTTCTTTTAACATTAGAACTGTCTGTGCATAAGCGCTAATGATTTGACCGGTAAACCACCCCCAGATATTCCTCTTTCTCAATATCACTGAATACCTTTAGCCTTTGTTTCATTACAAGCAAAGGCTTTTAATGATCATCTTTAGGTTTCGACAATAACCTCACAAGGTCCCCCCTCCTCTCCTCTCCCTCTCTCTCTCTCTCTCTCTCTCTCTCTCTCTCTCTCTCTCTCTCTCTCCCTCTCTCCCTCTCTCTCTTCCAATTTCTCTCATCTATCTCTTTCATATTTACATGATCTTTTTTTCGTCCTTTTTTACTTTCTTTCTTTTCCTTTCTTCCCACAACCTCGGTGTGTTGATCTATCTTATATCTCGTAGAATGACATTAAATGAGTATTGTCAGATCTGCAGAGAGAGGGAAGGGGGAGGAGAGATCAATCGATGGAAACAGCTATGAAAAAAAGAAAGAACCGGTGTCCATTATGGCATGTTCCTGTGAAATGGATATTACAAGCTAACCTTTATTATAACCTATAAATCATAGAGGGAATGGCATATTTGCCCTTTGAAAGAGGGTACTCTATTAGCGACAATAAAAATATTATTTTTATCTGAGCATTTTTTATACATCATGTCTATCTGTATATCTGCCCATCTACCGATCTATCTATCTATCTATTCATCTGTCTAACCATCTAACCGGCTCTTTCTGTAATTACTTAACAGTCCATCTATTTATATATCTTATATACTCATCCACATAAAACAAACTAAACAATAAATGCATAGAGAAGGAAAAACATGATGTCGCATTTGTAAATCAACTCAGACAGAGTCCAAAATATACATAGTCAGTAAAAAAAAAGTCATATAGATGCATCAGAACTCACTATCTGGCGAAACATAAACGGGATAATAAAAATAAAAAAATAATAATAATAATCAAAATACAGTTCAAAATTTGTCTAATTTGAAACATGAAATCGGCAGACCCAAAGAATAGAGACTGATTTCAATGACTTTATTTACACTCTAAGTTGTCCAGTCAAATAACAGCGGGGACACGACATTGTATGACTGCAGGTTTTCTCTTATATGCAAATGAGCTTGTCAAGCTTCAGTCGCTTCTGAAATTCATCGGCATGGAGCATCCTCATGCATCAGTAACTCACAATGATATTTTTGGTAGCGGGATAGGCAATATATAAAAAAGACAAAAAAAAGCTTTATCTATTCATTTGTTTATTTTCTAACTTTCAGTGTTCTATTGATGGCCAGTTACGCGCGGATATATTTGAATGTGAGTGTACGTTTGCAGAGACGGCTCAATCGTTATTATACGTGTTGGAATGTGTGTGTGTGTGTGTGTGTGTGTACGTGTGAGTGAGAAGCTGAGTGAGTGAGTAAGAGGATGAATAAGAGAATTAGAGAGTGAATGAATGAGATAGGTATATAGATAGTTAGAGAAAGGTAGATAAACAGAGAAAGAGAGAAAGAGAGTACCGATCGACGTGCTAGATTCATTCTAGTAACGAAAAAAAGTGTCAAAACTTTACATTTCTTCAGGCAAAATATAATCAAAACAATCGTCACACAAAGATAAACATCAGTAAGAAAAATAAGTTATGAATTTCGAAAAATAATATTGAAAAAACTTTCATTATTTTTTCATATTTTAGCACTGAGCGTTAAATTAATCTTACAGTCGAATCACCCAATCAACTTTATTCAATAGAAATTTTGAAGCGTTTGAAAAAAGTGTAATGCTAAATATTTTTTCAATAGCCTTCAGTTGCCAAGTCATTTTGTTGTACGTGTTCATCATTTATTTAGAATGTCTCTTTTATCTTGAAATTTATTCGTGTTAATTAATCTATTCGTGAATTTATTACCCTAATATCTTCGCTGCGTTACAAAATATATGTAACAATGACGGAAGATAACACTGCTAATCATAATAATATCAACAATAGCAACAACACGAAAATCATGATGATGACGATAATGGTGGTGATGATGGTGATGATGATAATGATGTTTATGATTACGATTATGATGATGATGGTGTTGATGATGATGATGATAATGATGATGACGATGATGACAACAATAACACTAATAGAGAAAACAAACAAACAAACAAAAACTGAAAGAAAAAGATAAAAATGCAAACAACTTATTAAAGTGTCAAATACTATCAAACTCCTTTAGCACATATTTGACTTATCAATCACACGCCATCGCACAGATCTCCCTCGGGGGATGAACCAATCCCAGCCATTAACTATCACGTAGAATTAGAAATTAACGGCTTTTAAGCGGGACAAAGAGCGGAAGGAAGAAGAAAAAGAAAAAAAAAATGGTGCGAGGAAAAGGAACAAGAAATATGAAGAAGGAAAATTAAATGAAAAGAAAGAGACGAAGAAGAAGAAGAAGAAGAAGAAAAAAACGTAGAGGATAAGAGAGCAGGAGTCTGAAAGACCTAGTTTTCATTGCAGTTGAGGCTAGGCGAGATAGAGGGAGTAGAGAAGGGGGGTGAAAAGAAAAGCGAACGGGGGTGGGGGTGGGGGGGAGACGATACGAGGGGAAGGGGAGGAGGAGGAGAGAAGAATCGCAGGAGAAAATAGGGGGGGAGGGGGAGGTGAGGAGTATAAGAGCATAAAGAGGAAGGCGGTTATACAAGAAGATAATAAAAAGGAGAAAAGGTGGGGATAAAAAGGGAGAAAGTGGAAGGGAAAAGAGATAAGGAGATAGAACGAAAATTCTCAAAGCTTTCTTTCCATCAAAGGAGAAAAAAAAAAGAAAAAAAAAAGAAAACAAGACGAATAAGCTCTCCATAGGCCTCCCCCTCCCCCTCCCCCCTTCCCCCCACCATAGAGTAATAATAAGAAGAGCCTTAACTCCGACACAAAGGCCCAAAGTCATCGCCGACAGAGAGGGAGAGATTACGTGTCTTTTCCTCCAATAATCACTGGCAAAGAGAGATTAATTAATTTCCTTATTCTTTCGTCTTTTTTTTTTTACATATTTATTCTCGTCTGGTTTTCTTTCTTTTTCGTGGTGTTGGTTCAGGTTGCAAGCTGATGGTAATGGTGATAAATGATAGTGATGATGATGAGGATCATGATGGTAATATGATAATGATAATAATGATATCAATAATAATAGTGATAACAATGTAATGATAATAATGGCAATCGTAATAATGACGATAATGATAATAATAACAAGAGTAATAATAATAATATTAGTAATAATGATAATAACAATAACTATAATGATAACAATAATAATGATAATAATAATAATAGTAACAACAATAATAATAAAACAATAAAGGCAATAAAGACAATGATAAAGTAAAAGGCATTTAAAGTCAAGTGCAAAAACGAACTAAAAATCGCCTTTCAAACCGCTCAACAATCTCCATATATTTGCATGAACTCCTTTTATGTTTACATATATTTTTTCTCCTCAATTCTTTTCCTTTTGATGACTTGTGAGAGAGAGAGAAGAGAGAGAGAGAGAGAGAGAGAGAGAGAGAGAGAGAGAGAGAGAGAGAGAGAGAGAGAGAGAGAGAGAGAGAGAGAGAGAGAGAGAGAGAGAGAGAGAGAGAGAGAGAGAGAGAGAGAGAGAGAGAGAGAGAGAGAGAGAGAGAGAGAGAGAGAGAGAGAGAGAGAGAGAAAGAATGAGAGAGAGAGAGAGAGAGAGAGAGAGAGAGAGAGAGAGAAAGAGAGAGAGAGAGAGAGAGAGAGAGAGAGAGAGAGAGAGAGAGAGAGAGAGAGAGAGAGAGAGAGAGAGAGAGAGAGAGAGAGAGAGAGAGAGAGAGAGAGAGAGAGAGAGAGAAAGAGAGAGAAAGAATAGGAGTGAACGAGAAAGAGAGAGAGAGAGAGAGAGAGAGAGAGAGAGAGAGAGAGAGAGAGAGAGAGAGAGAGAGAGAGAGAAAGAAAGAAAGAAAGAAAGAGAGAGAGAGAGAGAGAGAGAGAGAGAGAGAGAGAGAGAGAATAGGAGTGAACGAGAAAGAGAGAGAGAGAGAGAGAGAGAGAGAGAGAGAGAGAGAGAGAGAGAGAGAGAGAGAGAGAGAGAGAGAGAGAGAGAGAGAGAGAGAGAAAGAATAGGAGTGAACGAGAAAGAGAGAGAGTGAGAGAGTAAAAGAGAAAAATAAGAAACAGACAGTGAAAGAAGAAATAAAAGAGAAAACGAAAGACAACAAGTGAAGGAGAAAGAAAGAGAAAGAAAGAGAAAGAAAGAGAGGTCAGATCTCCGTTTATTCTGATACGACTCCACTTGAATAATCGTCCTTACCTCTTACCTCCGCGATTCTTATCTGTCTCCCTCTTTTCCGATATCATTACCGTTTCTTTCTGTCCTTTCCGCTACTCTCTCCAACCTCGGCGTTCTTATCTTGTGCAATTTCCTTCCTTCACTTTACTCGAAGTTGTCTTTCTTGTTTTATTGGTCCCTTTTTCTCCTCTCTTTTTTTCTCCTCGTCCTTTTTCCATTTTTTCCGTTTGGAATGTAATGAAAATGACATTCATACTCATTTGAATTGTATGGCAATTTTCGTAATTGTTACTATCATTGGTAGTAGTGGTATCATAATCATTATTATCATCATCGATATTTTGTTGCCCTTATCAATGTCATCACTATTATTTTATCATTATCAGTATCGTTATTATCATTATCGTCACATCATTCTCATCATAATAATTCCTTCCACCTACCGGTACCTATATATATTTGTACTGCTACTCTTTTCTTTCTTTGCATTAATTTTATACATGATTGTATATTCAATGATTACATTACACAACCCCCCCCACTCCCACACACACACAAAATAAAATGTATTACACTAATGAACGCAAGCAGGCCAGGCAATTAGCATGAATGCGTTTTAATTTACATCTCATTATATTCATAGCAGAGATGATAAGTTGGTGGACGACGCAATCAGCTATGAAAGTTATCAACGAAAAAAATAAAAAATATTCGGGCTTTATCTTTGTTTGTTTGTCTGTGTGTATGTGTTAGAGAGAGAGAGAGTGTATAAATTTGCATATGGATGCAGGTGAGCATAAAAAACGTGTTCTGCGTGTGCATATGTGCATATTCACATGTACACAATTCATACACCTGTGTATATGTGCACACACACGCCCATTCCCTCTTCACAATCCAGCCCTTTCCTCCTTGGCGCAGGAAAGGGCTGGATTACAAAAGCCATAATTCCAGTTTAGTCTTCCTCGACAAGAGAACATCCGGGAATCACCTGCAGCGATCACCAAGGGATTAAGATCTCCCAGGAGTGAGAGATATATGACGCAAGCACCGTTCCACCTGGCGAGCAGTGTAAACAGGCGATCGAAGAAGGAGTGAATGCAATAAAGATTTTGGTTCTGGCTATCAGTGAGGTTTCGATTTTCTTTTATATCGAGTATGAATAGGAGAGGGAGAGAGAGAGGGAGAGAGAGAGAGAGAGAGAGAGAGAGAGAGAGAGAGAGAGAGAGAGAGAGAGAGAGAGAGAGAGAGAGAGAGAGAGAGAGAGAGAGAGAGAGAGAGAGAGAGAGAGAGAGAGAGAGAGAGAGAGAGAGAGAGAGAAAGAGAGAGAGAGAGAGTAACATATAAACAAATTTGTAGACAAATATAGAAACAAACATATAACACACATCTTATATTTTCCACTTCTATACCTCGCACAATTTCTACCTCTCGTCCTTTACTTCTTCTGTCACTTCTTCTTTTTCACGTCCATTTCCCCCTTCCCCTCCCCCCTCCCCCTCTCCGCTAATAGAGCGAGTGGACGCTAACTTTCCACCATTTACCCGCTTATTTCTCTCTCCCTCTGCAATCCAACTTCTGCAGCATATACGTTGCAACACCTTTGACCCGTTGGGCAAAAAGAGGTCGCGTGCCTGGTTACCCTTGCAAGAGCGTAGGATGAACGTGGGTGAAGGAG
>BOPN01000004.1:602500-605000 GCA_017312705.2 Penaeus japonicus | reverse complement strand
GTAGCAGCTTTGCAATCCCAGACACGTCTCGTCTTGTTTCATGCAGTTCGTCTTTGGCTCTTTGACTATAACTCGGCGGAGGGAGCGAGAGAGAGGGGAAGAGGCGTTGGGGGAGAAATGGGTGGAAGGGTGGAAGGATGGAAGGACGGAAGGAAGAAGAGAGGAGAGGAAGAAGAGAGGAGAGGAAGAAAGAGAGAATTAGGAGAGAAAGAGAGGGGGGAAGGGTGAAAGGAAAGAAAGAAAATAGGAGAAGAGGAAGAGAGAGAGAGAGAAGGCAGGGGAAGGAAAAGGGTGGAAGGAAGAAGGGAGGAGAGAAAGAAAGAGAGAGGACGAGAGGCAGAGGCAGATAAGGGTGGCATTGTTAAATACAACGAACACATGGCATTATCGGATGGAGGTTCGGGTTGTGACTCTAAAACGTAAACTGGAAAGAAAATGCGTGAGGTATAACTCTATAAAACAACCTGGAAATGCTTCGAAACGCGATTTCGTAAAAAGACTTCATTGTGACAAATGTGGAAAAATAAGAAGAATAAACAATCCCTTCGTGGAATTGTCAATTACTCTCCATACCTCTTCTATATACGCCTTCTTAACCTTCTCTACATACGCCTTCTTAACCTTTTCTACATCCGCCTTCTTGAACCAGATCGGAAAAGCTCGAGAAACCCACCATGATCCAACTCGGAAAATTTCGGAGACGAAACTCTTCAGCACAAACCAGAAAAGTTCACAGAATACAACTCCATAACACAACCTGGAGACAGTCGAAACCCCATAACAAAACCCAGAACGACTCTGCCACCAAAACAACACCCTGAAAACCCATTTTCTCTCACCCTTGTAGACTAAATCTCCTCTCACCCTTTTTCTTCATCTACCAATGCCCTGGCTTGTTATATGCCGACTTAAACACCCATCCCATGTCATATCTCATGTTTTAACTTGGTTTAAATTGCATCCGCGGGCATTTCCATCAAGGTTTAACTTGATTTAACTTGTACCCGATCTCATCTGCGATGCATCAGCCACTCGCTAACTTAAACCTAATAAGTCCATTCCATCGGCGCCGCTGTGATATTTCTCCAGCCGACGGAGCGGGGCGAATTTTGTTTTCTTTTTTGGGAGTTTCGTAATTTTGGAAAAGGTCGGCACGAAAGAGGAGGCGAAGAGACGAAATGCAAATGAGTAATGCTGGTATGGATGTTCAGGCTATGTTATCATAGTTTATCTCTCAGTCATAATGAATAAATATGGATACATATATATACATAAGCAAACATACATATAAACGGATAGAGAGAGAGAGAGAGAGAGAGAGAGAGAGAGAGAGAGAGAGAGAGAGAGAGAGAGAGAGAGAGAGAGAGAGAGAGAGAGAGAGAGAGAGAGAGAGAGAGAGAGAGAGAGAGAGAGAGAGAGAGAGAGGAGAGAGAGAGAGAGAGAGAGAGAGAGAGAGAGAGAGAGAGAGAGAGAGAGAGAGAGAGAGAGAGAGAGAGAGAGAGAGAGAGAGAGAGAGAGAGAGAGAGAGAGAGAGAGAGAGAGAGAGAGAGAGAGAGGATAGACAAATAGATAAACAGATAGATAAGAGAGAAATAAAAATAAAAGAATAAAAAGATCCTGTCGCATTTCATTTTGACAAAAGCAACTTCAGCAACCTGGGGCCGGCGAACCTTACTTACCGCACATAGCATAACAACGGAAGCGGTTGCATGAAGTTGCAAAAAAAACAACGGGAATGGAGATCCGTGATGAAAAAGTTGCAGGCTCCCCCGCTTTCATACCTCACGAGCGGCCAAGCAAAATCAACCGTTTTTTTTTATGAATTCGTTAGCCGAGTTCTTCTGAGGTTAGGTGTCCATGGGTGCAGGGCGGGGAAAGGGAGGGGGAAAGGGAGGGGGAAAGGGAGGGAGGGGAAGAAGGGAGGGAAGGGGAGGGAAGACTAGGGTTAGAGAGGAAGTGAAGTTAGGGACGAGGAGAAGAGTGGATAGGGAAAAGGGTAAAGGGAAAAGGTTGGGAGGGGAAATAGGGGAGAAGGTTACAGAGGAAGGAAAGGAGATAAGGCTAGGTGAGAAGGGAGGAAGCAGGCAAGAGAGCGTGCAGTTAAAAAAGAAGGAAAAAAGTGATGTCGCGATACAATATTTTTTTCCTTTCAGTCTATTTGTCTGCATATAATAAACATGCATGCAAACAATATAGTACAGCTATTATCTATATCTATCTACTGCCATAGGCATACTTATTCACACGAAAATACACAAATACAACACACACATACAAAACACACACACTTACACTCACACATATATAAATGAACAGAATCACAAACAGCCGCAATGATTAACAGGAAAATAATGAAATAATAATCTTATGAAAATAATTATCGCAAGAGTTACAAAATACATATACTTAGTAAAAAGTGATCGCTGACTCCTTATCGTCCTCTTCATCATCATACTCATCGCCATACCTGCAAACAAGAGAAAAAAATGCATTAAATTTT
>BOPN01000004.1:587500-590000 GCA_017312705.2 Penaeus japonicus | reverse complement strand
TGTGTATTTCTTCAAATGTTCTTTTGTATTCTAGCCAGCTTCGCTACGATTGCGTTCCTCCTCGGCGATTCTTTGTTCAAAATATGTTCTTACTCGCTTCCTGTTCTTAGAATTCTTCGAAACTGTATCGATATATGTCCATTCGTTTCCTTTCCCTTCTCATTGTACATCGTATCTTTCAGAGAAGTGTAACTATGAATGTATGAAGCACATACTTACTGTCAGTGTACATTCATACGTAATATCTCCTTTAAAAATAAAAACAAGTAGTTTTGTGCGGTATAATACACACTTTATATCATTTAGCCTTTTCCCCTCGTGACGGCCAGGATTCGCTCGCATGCCCTTGCCTGTCTGTCAGATTGATTGATTGTAAGAATCGCTATCCGACTGCAGTGAGGCTGTATGTGTGTGTGTGTATGTATGTCTGTGTGTGTGTATATGTCTGTGTTTGTGTTTGTGTGTGTGTGTGTGTGTGTGTGTGTGTGCGTATGTGCATGTGTGTGTGTTACATATATATATATATGTATGTATGTATGTATGTATATATGTATATGTGTATATAAATATAAACATCTACATACATACATACATATATAAATAAATAAATATATATATATATATATATATATATATATATACATGTATGTATGTATGTATGTATGTATATATGTATATATGTATATGTGTATATAAATATAAACATCTACATACATACATATATAAATATATATATATATATATATATGTATATATACATATACATATACATAGAGACATATGTGCATATGTATATGTATATGTATAAGTATATGTATATGTATATACATATATATATATATATATATATATATATATATATACATAAACACACAAACACGCTCACACGAATACATAGATCGAATAATTGTGACACAGATATATAGACCTTTCTCTAAAGAGAGCTACCAACATATACAATTCACTCAGCGAAGCGAGTCGAAGACAAACGACCACCTAGAATCCAAAGCGAAAAGGCCAACAGCTGACAGCGGCCGCACCTCAGGCTCTCCGCGTCTCATTTGGCCCCGATATCATATTTCTCGCGATCGACGGCATTAATACGTCGGGCTAACCTTCGCTCCGCCGAGTCAAGTGCTTCATATTTCACAGGCTTTGCTCGGCATTTCAGATAATCTAGCGCATTAAAGTCTTGCGAAATCTAATAATCTCGTCCAATTTTCTCGGGAGAGGCGACTGACGCGTGAGCTCCGGCCATTTTTACACTGGCCTGCTCGAGGAGGATCGTGACGTCATCAGCTTCGAACCGCTAATGAACGATTCTAAACGAGCATTCGCTTTTTATATTTGTGGGGTCGGAATCGTTTTCTTTCTTCGGTTGTTGGTATTTTATTTTCCTTTTTCCCTTGACTAGAACGTGTACACACACGCACGCACGGACGCACACACACACACGTACACGAGCCAGTTTTCCTTTACCGCAAATGGATAGCTACGATTAGATTTTATAATAGAACGCGCACAGCCAAATCTTTTTCATAACGCAACTTCATAAAAAAACAAAACTCATTTTCTCAGCCCTCACCTCACTAAGAAAACAAAAGATAATAAGAAATACACCCATAAAGCTCAATGTAAATAAAGACAGACGCTCTCGCCATTTCTGGACAAAGAAGGCATGGGGTGATGCAACAGCGTAGGAGGCACAACTGCAATCCAGTGATGGCTGTGCGTGATAAGGAAGAAACGGATTTACAGCGATGACTCCCCCGTAAACTGTAGCTGTGTGGATCTTGTAGAATCCCCTGCTAAGGCTCCTCTGGGAGGGAGGGGAGTAGCGGGTGGGGGAGGCTGGGGAGAGTCAAGGGGGAGACATATCGTTATTGCAAATATTTATGGTGCTCTCGCATACTCTTTTTATTTCCTTCCTTTATCTTTTTTTTCTTTGTTGATATTTCTCTTATTGAACTTCCTTTCTCTTTGTCTATTTTTTTTTCTCCTTCTACTATAGCTCGCTCAGTTTTTGCCTGTCTGTTTGTTTGTCTGTCACTCCTGTCTTTTCCTCTTTCTCTATCTCTTTATCTCTCTCTTTTCTTTTCTCTCTCTCTCTCTCTCTCTCTCTCTCTCTCTCTCTCTCTCTCTCTCTCTCTCTCTCTCTCTCTCTCTCTCTCTCTCTCTCTCTCTCTCTCTCTCTTTCTCTCGCTCTCGCTCTCTCTCTCTCTTCCCACCTCTCTTTCTCTCCCCCTATCGATCGTTACGGAATACAAGAAACATTTCCCCGTTCGACTGTGCGGATAAGCTCGTAATGACGCGAAATTCTCAACAACTGGGTCGGTTCTTCATACGCTTCCTTATACCCGCGACTACGGAATTGCCCACTGAAATGGCCACGGAGAAAGATTCCTGCTGTGTTTTGGGGGTAATCTTCTCCACTCTCGTTTGCATATAAGGGACCTTCGAAATGCCAGATGCGAAAGCAATCCACCTACATACATACTGC
>BOPN01000004.1:577500-580000 GCA_017312705.2 Penaeus japonicus | reverse complement strand
TTTTCTTGGGGCGCAACGCTGCATGGCCAAACGGAAATTTTCGGGGGGGAAATTGTGCTATCCAAAACACGCACGGGAGAGAGAGAAATAGAGAGAGAGAGAGAGAGAGAGAGAGAGAGATAAAGAAATAGAGAGAGGGGAGGGAGGGAGGGAGCGTTCCAGCAGCCGAGGCAGATATTTTAATATCTCATATATATCATATATCGCTGTGAGAAAGTTGGAGAGGGGAAGGGTGAGGTAGAAAGAGTTGCAGAAGGTGGGGGGGGGGGGGTAAGGAAAAGGGACAGGGAAAGGAGTAAGACAGACATGCATGCATATATATATGTATATATATATATATATATATATATATATATATATATATATATATATATGTGTGTGTGTGTGTGTGTGTGTGTGTGTGTGTGTGTGTGTGTGTGTGTGTGTGTGTGTGTGTGTGTGTGTGTGTGTGTGTGTGTGTGTGGGTGTCTGTGTGTGTGTGTGTGTGTGTGTGTGTGTGTGTGTGTGTGTGTGTGTGTGTGTGTGTGTGTGTGTGTGTGTGTGTGTGTGTGTGTGTGTGTGTGTGTGTGTGTGTGTGTGTATGTGTGTGTGTGTGTGAGTGAGTGCGTGTGCGTTTGCGTGCATAGAAAATGTGCCTAAAGGGTGCAAAGAGAAAGAAAAAGAGAAAGAGAAAGAGAGAGAGAAGAGAGTGAGAGGATATTTCGGATATAACATAATTTTTGTGAAGGCTTTTCGTGTCATAGAAAGTTTACTGTTCTAATGTACAGCGTTGCCCCAAGATACGAGTTCGCCAACATCGACAAAACGTGTTCTGAAGGTTCAATCACACACAAACACATACTCTCTCTCTCTCACTCTCTCTCTCTCTCTCTCTCTCTCTCTCAAGCTTCACTGTAACTTTAAGAGATAAATTCAGACCTTTTAATTGAATCAGATGTGTTCCCTAATAGCGTAAAGGTTTTCTTAAACAAGTACAAATCCAAGCAGAATGTTTGACGCCGCATATTTTCTGTATTAGTGAATGCTGGCTTCACCAAGAAATACCAAACAATTTCATCAACATTCCAAATTTTCATGTCTATAGATGGGATGCAGACTGAGAAGGCTTATATGTTTGCTTACAGTATATGCACGAGATACCCTTAAGTCTAACAAATTCTCCTCTACAACTATAATAACACAGCGGTAGAAGGCCTACATAAAATAACTCATCCATACTAGATGTCATAATAACAAACAGATCTGATATCATCCTACATACAGGCACTATCCCATGCCAAATTGCTGATCATGAACTTCTGACCATGACTTTAAATATACAGAAGCCAACGCAACAAACTGTCATCAAAATTTCCCGCGACTTAACGAACTATGACCCTCAGTCACTCTGCCAACATATCATGGTCAGAGATTTTATTAACAGATGAAGTTGACAGACAATTTATTGCTTTAACGAATGTGATAAAGGATGCCACAGATGGTTCCGGTCCTTATAAAACAAAAACAATTAGACGTCCCCCTGCTCCTTGGATAAACGACGGCATTAAGAGAGCCATAAGTGATAGAAATAGTTCAAAGAATGTAGACTCTTCCGAAACATGGAAACTGATACATACATCAATGCCTAAGAAGAAACATCATACAAACATTTGCATAAATTCCAGAAACAATATAGAACATTTAAATGACTTTTTTTTGCAGACATTGGCAGCCTCCACATTTCCACAAAACACAACGGGAACAAGGCTCACAGCAAACACTTTCAGACTGCAACCAGTAGAAATAGAAAAAAAACAATGCTGACAATAACACACTTGCGAGGAACAAACTCCGTAGGAGTGAATGGTATCACCAATCATTAAGGATAGTCTACCTGCAATTGCGTACTATAGGACAGTCACTATAAATACATATATAGTCAACCGGTACTTATCCATCATGCTGGAAACATGGCATTATAACACCTATTTCTCAAATCGGGTGATAGAGATGTTATAAACAAATATCGCCTCATTACTCTACTTCCAGTAATATCTTAAGTTCTTGAGAAAATAGTCGCAAATCATTTAACAGCATTCCTGGAAGCATATAAAATTCTATATAACACGCAACATGGATTTAGAAGTAAGCTATCAACCGAAACAGCATTACTAAAAATCAAAAAAGAAATTTATATCAACAGAGAAAATAACCAATCAAATTTGCTCATTCTATGTGATTTGGCGATGGTCTTTGATAGTGTTAACCATGGAATTCTTCTCAACAAACTAAGAAATCACGGAATTGATTACTATTGGTTTAAAAATTACTTATCCACCAGAACTACGTGAAAATCTATCATCAAAACAACAAATCTCATTTGGTGTTCCACAAGGCTCCATGTTAAGCCCAATTTTATTCATCATATTCATTAATGACGTGTCGACAGTTACAAAAAACTGTCCTCTTATTCAGTACGCAGATGTCTCTCAATTTCTTCATGCTGCCTCTGTAAACAATT
>BOPN01000004.1:560000-570000 GCA_017312705.2 Penaeus japonicus | reverse complement strand
GTTACAAAAAGAAGAAGAAATATAATGAAAAAATAGATATAAGACTGAATTAAAAAATCTAAACAAATAAAAATCGGAAAAAATACGAATAAAGATACTAACGAAAAAGAAAAAAAAAACACACACACACACAAGAAAATATTACAAAAAAGATACGACATTCTTAGGGGACAAAATGCTATTTTCCCCTACGCCGTATCTTCTATACCTGCCTCTAAATACACACTCTGGCCTCCCGTCTAAAGCACACAGGACCATCACCAAGCCTCAAATGGCGGGGGAAAAGGGGGAAAAACTAGGGGAAAAAGTCATCTCTTCTCACAAACACTCTCACCCTAAAAAAGGGGAAAAAGCATAGTCAGGGGAGTGGGTGTGGGTTGTGAGGGTGTGGTTAGGGAAGGGGGAAGCAGGGGTGAGGGAGGTTAGGGGGTAAAGGGATGAAGATAGGGAGTACGAGGGAGAAAAAAAGGGAAACAGAAAGGAAAAAAGGGGAAAAAAGGGGAGCAAGATAGCCGTCCATACTATCAACATAACACTTGACGATTATGGCCACTGTATTTAACCCTAATCCTCATATAACGACGTTAAGGATTAGTTGTTTAAAACAAATCGTGTTGTGGCAGATTAGCTGGGGCGTAAGGGGGGAGGGGTGGAGGGAAGGGTATCGCGGGGGTGGGTACCAGAGTAAAGTAGGGGAGTTCAGGGGATGGGTACCGCGGAGAGGGGAAAGAAGAAAGGAAAAGAGAGAGAGAGAGAGAGAGAGAGAGAGAGAGAGAGAGAGAGAGAGAGAGAGAGAGAGAGAGAGAGAGAGAGAGAGAGAGAGAGATAGATAGATAGATAGATAGAGAGAGAGAGAGAGAGAGAGAAACGCATTGCATAAAAGGGATATAACAACCGTGTTTCTGGTTATCTTGATGTTACATTTATTTTCTTAATGGGTCCTTTTAAGTTTATTATACCTTATACGGGACATAAGGCCTCAAATGAATCATAAAGGTAATACCAAAAAATAAAACGAAGATGGTACACCGGTATTACAATAATTGTGCTCATAACAATAACAATAACAATATTACGGACACCTTAACCGCCCATCCCCTTACTTCCAATTCTTATATTATGCACAATATTTTTTCTGTAAAGATCTTAATAAGAATATGTATTTTTCTTTACTCTCTCTCTCTCTCTCTCTCTCTCTCAAAAAACAAAAACAAAACAACAACAACAATAATGATAATAACAATAACGATAATGATAATGATATCAGTGATGAAAATAATATATATATATATTGCATGGTTGACAAAAAAAAAAAAAAATTGAGACAAATGAAGTTAAAAGAAATTATATGTTTTAAGAATAAATGAAGGGGAGACTACTCCTGTACTTTGATTAATTGCTTTGGTAGATAAATGGAAAGAGGGAGAGAAGAAAAGGGGGAAAAGGATAGGGAGGGAGAGGGAGGGAGAGACAGAATGGGAGAGAGAGAGAGAGAGAGAGAGAGAGAGAGAGAGAGAGAGAGAGAGAGAGAGAGAGAGAGAGAGAGAGAGAGAGAGACCAAATACTAAAAACGAACGGAGAGAAAGACATAATGCAACAAAACAACAACAACAAGGGAAAAAAGTGCAAAACACACACACACATCTGAAATACCGGAAGTGAATCCAATTACTAAACGACCTTTGAATAGCCTCCTGACCTTCAAAAATGACGTTTACAGATGCATTAGTCACTGCGACCTTTTCTTTGGGACTAACATGGAAAAATATAAGAGAGAGAGAGAGAGAGAGAGAGAGAGAGAGAGAGAGAGAGAGAGAGAGAGAGAGAATACACACGCCATTGGTAAATGTAATCATAAAAGGTGTATAAAAAGAAAGTCGAAGGGAGGAAATATGAGTGATAATAATAAGAAGAAAAGGGGAAATGATCGGAGGAAATGAAGAGAAGGAAGGAAAAAATAATAAAATGAGATATAATAACAATGATATTACATTGATGTCGATACAGATAGGAATATAAGAAAGAGGAAGAGAAGAATATACTGAAAAAAGGTAATAACAGAATAAAGGAAAAAATGGATAGGTAAAAAGCAGAGAAGAAGAAACGAAATCAAAAGAGAAACGAAAAGAAAGGAGAATGAAAGGCGACGTATTAGCCAGCGCGCCATTTCTCGCGAATGACGTCGTGTTCCCTTGTTTTGAAAACGCTGTGGTTGTCAACAGTGCTTTAGTGTCCCGCTTCGACTCACCGACTTACTACTGAAAATCATACGGTTTAAATCTGTGAAAAAAATCTAATAACAGAGAACTTTTCACCGCCAGCAACATTGATATACTCTGAGATCCTGTAACGGAAAAATAAACACGTCAAGTGTTGACCATCTTGTAATTGTCTTGTCGTGACGTGATGGAGTTGACGTCACGGAAACTACAAGCAATCATATGAATAATCCTTTTATACTTTCTGTTTACAGTGATCGATTCAGTGTTTCAGTTATTGTTTAAATGATTGTTTAAATTTTGTTTTACAAAATGAAGGAAGTTTTAGGAAGGTTCCTCTTTTGATTTACGCAAATATTTATCTAAATTCTTGATCTATCTTCACATTATTCATAATCTATATTCCTATCTCTAGACTTACTTATTCATGCATTCATATATCTGTCTATCTAATCCTGAAATAACAAATGTGTCTATTCATCCATCGTGATTTGCCTGGCCGGATCATAAGCACAAACCTCAAAACAGCCACAAGCGCATAGTACACTCACGCCAGCGCTAGCTTTGGAGCTCATCGTACAAGACAAAGGGCTGAGGTCAAATCCCAAAGGGGCGAGGAAAATGCAAGGACAAATAACATATGAAGGAGGAGCAATTATGAGAATAAATGAGAAGGAGGGAGAGCAGGGAGGCTATAAAGACGCGTGTAAATCGGGCAGACATTGTTCTCACCTTTCGAGCATAAACAAGCAAATAACACTGAGACAGGAATCTTCCCTCTCCTCTTCCCCTTTGCTGCAACCTTCTTACCCTCTCTCGCTGACTCCTCCCGGACTGCAATCTTCCTCACTTCACCCTCATGATAACTCTCCCCCCGACGCATTCACCCCTCCTAACCCTCTCACTGAAACTTCCCCCTCTCTACCCTCTCATTGAATCCTAGCTTCCCCCTTCCCCTTTACTGAAACCTCCCCTCTCTCTACCTCCTCACTGAAATCTCACCTTTCCCTCCTTTTACCCCCTCGCCTCCTCCTTTCCCCTCACTGACAATTCTTACCCCCTGCCTCTTCAGTTTAATCTCCTCTCCCCCTACCCCCTCACAACAGTTTCCCTCTCTCCCCTTATAACACTCTCCTACCCACAATCCTACCCCCATCGAACCCACCCTTTCCCTCTTACTCACTTTTCCAACATAAACAAACAAATATCACAAAGAGAACAACGTCCCCAATACCCCCCTCCCCTATCCCTAACCCACTCCCTCCTCCCCCTCTTCCTCCCTCACAACAACTACCCTTGCCCCCTTCCTACCCCTACCCCTACCCCACACCCCCTACTCCTTAAGTCATGCCCGTTGTATAGCCTCACCTTCGCAAAGCCACGGCGATCATTACCAAAATTCTCCAGGCATAATAAAAATGAATGATATGGCCATCCGTAACGCGAAACAATACACCCATGCAGAATGTAGCGTAATACGAAAGCCAAAGTTAATATCTCGCTTAAACATCCACCTGTACCTTTAATTACTGTGAGATACAAGGTACCAAGTACGAGTGGAGTGGGGGACTCGAGCAGGCCGGGCCAATATGCAAACAGGCTCAAGCAGGCCTCAACCCTTCCCGCTTGCCCACTGTAAACACCAATAAACACCGAGGGTAAACACGCCATTAAGACTTAAAAATCGCAGTCCAACACTGGAGCGAGCTTCGGGAATAAAAAAAAAAGGAAAAAAAAAAGAAAGATAAAAAAAAAAGCTTCGACTTGAGACTTGCCGAAAGTGGGTGATAATTTGGGCAAAAATTCCTGGCAAGCATTGTGTTCTCGGGGGATGATCTCTGGAGATGATGAGGAGGGGGTGGATGGAGGGGAGAGGGGGGGAGTACGAACAGAGGAGGGAGGAGAGGTGAAGGAGGGATGGGTGGAGGAGAGGAAGGAAGGAAGGAAGGAAGAAGGGGGAGGAAGGAGGGTATGGTAGGAGAGGAAAGAAGAAATGAAGGGAGAGGGGGAAGCGGGAAAAAGAGAGATGGGAAATGGAAAGAGGGGAAAGAAGAAAGATGAAGGAGGAGGGAATGAGAGAAAGAAAGAAGAGGAAGGATAGGAGGAAAATCAAAAGGAAGATTATCGAAGATTCGGCCGCCAGCCAACCTCTCGATGTAAAAGTGGAGTGAAAGGGAGGGAGAGGGGAAAGAAGGAGAGGGGAGGTGGATAACAGCAAAAGAGCAATAAAAGACAGAGCGAAATGAAAGACCATGGAAGGAGGATGGACTTCACTGCAAGAAACCCAGCATCACTAAACGTCATCTCTCATTATCATCTTGCATCATCACTGCCCCCCCTTTCTTCCCCTCCTCCCCTGTCTCCCCTTCACCCTCCTGAAGCGTCTCCTCACTGCTCCTCTCGTATCCCCCCTTCCCTAAGAACACCCCCCACACACAGTTTCCCTTCCACCTCTTCTCATGTCCCCCCCACCCCTAGAACTTCACTCCCCCCCCCTTTGCCTGTTCTCCTCCCAAACCTCCCCCACTTCCCCCTACCTCTAAGAGCCCCCTTCCCACCCAATATCTCCACTCCCTCCCCCCTCTCCCATCCCCCTACCCCCCAAAGAACCCTTCCGCTGACTCGTAACTAAATTCCAAGTCAGTTCCAGTCCCTCATGGAATCTATCAGTGTTGATCGGGAGATTTCAGCTCCGTTCCCTTGCCTAGCCCTTCGCATACGCCGTGCTGTCTCTCTTGCTCTTTGTTCGTCTGTGACTTGGCTTTTTCGCTCTTTTCTTCCTTTTCCTTTTACTGTCTCTCTCTTCCTCACTCTTTCTTTCTTTCTCCCCCCCCCCTCTCTCTCTCTCTCTCTCTCTCTCTCTCTCTCTCTCTCTCTCTCTCTCTCTCTCTCTCTCTCTCTCTCTCTCTCTCTCTCTCTCTCTCTCTCTCTCTCTCACTCACTCTCTCCTTCTCTCTCTTACTCACTCTCTCCTTCTCTCACTCACTCACTCTCTCCTTCTCTCTCTCACTCACTCTCTCCTTCTCTCTCTCACTCACTCTCTCCTCTCTCTCCTCCTCTCTCTCCTTCCCTCCCTCCTTTAGACCGTCCCTCAATCCTTCCTTCCCTCTCCCCCTAACTTCCAAACGGACACTGGGCCCTCTCGGAAGCCCGTCCATCCTGGAGAGAGCTCACAGCCGCCCATCACATTGAAATAGATGGGCGTGTTCTGATCCATAGCGTTCTCTTTATCCACTCAGGGAAGAGCATAAGCATCAGTCGTTTGAGGGGAAAATATGGATGTATGCACACGCACGCACGCACACACGCACGCACACACACACACGCACACACATACACACACACACACACATACACACACACACACACATACACACACACTCCAACACATATTTTCCGACAGGAGAAAGAGAGAGGGGGAAAATGAAGAATTAAAGGGGAGAGGGGAATGTGGGGGTAGGGGGTAGAGAGGAAGGGGAACGAAGGGGTGGGGGTGGGGGGGGGGGGGGGGGGGGAGGGGATAATGCAACAGGGATCTGGAACGCGAGGCATCTTCCCTTCCCTGTGTTTAAAATTCTTGCTCGCGACGGCCTTGTTTTAACACTGTCCGCCATTTTGATCCTGGTCTAAACCTTTAAGAAGTGGCTCTCTCGCTATAAAAGTTGGATAAGGCAATCGCCCCCTCCCTCCCTCCCCCCTCGCCCCTCCCTCTCCTCCTGCCCTCCTTCTTCCTCCTTTCACTGAAAGAGAAGGGGAGGGGAAAGAGGGGTGGGTGGGTGGGTTGGTTTTGGGAGAGAGGGAACGAGAGAAAGAGAGAAAGAGAGAAAGAGAGAAAGAGAGAAAGAGAGAGAGAGAGAGAGAGAGAGAGAGAGAGAGAGAGAGAGAGAGAGAGAGAGAGAGAGAGAGAAAGAGAGAGAGAGAGAAAGAGAAAAATAAATGTAAGAGAGCTGACATAGATCCAAAGGCTCGCAAATTCTAAAAGGGACAAAATGAACTGAGAAATTAGCAGAGTAACCAAAATCACCCTGTCCCTCGCTCCATGACCAAGATGAAAGTCCCACACGCCCCTTGCCTCTACCCTTGCTTTTCCGCCTTGTCCCTACGCCTGCTCATTATCTTCCCTCTCATCCCCGTTTCTTCTACTTTCCCTACTCCTGTTGATTACCTTTCCTCTACTCCCTGCTTCCCTCCCTTTCCTCTACGCCTGCTCATTACCCCTTTACACCCTGCTTTCCCCTTTCCCTTTCCTGCCCACTACAAAGAGTATAAAATTAAAGTATAAAATAAAGAAGAGAGAAGAAGGACTCAGATTAAAATAAAAAAATCGAACTAAGTGAAGAAAAGAAGAGAGCAGAAGGACAAAGACGATGATAGGGGAGGAGGGGGGAGGCAAAAGGAAAATGCCATACGAAGCAAAAAAGAAAGAAAGAAAAAAAAAAGGAATAAAAATCCACATTAGAATGAAGGAAACGGCAATAAAGGATAGAAAACAAGAAGGTAGATGGTAGGAAACACGAGAGGAAGAAGAAGAGGAACTGAACCATAACACAGAGGAAATGGAATGAGATGGAAGGGCAGAATGGAGAGAGATAAAGGGTTTAATGGTCGTCCGCTCACGACTACGGGAGCGACGAAAGGGTTGAAGAATGTGGATCAAGAATAACAATAAAACAGAATAAAAAGACAAGGAGAGGATAATTAACAGAATTGGTCAAACTAGCAGATTTTTCAACAAGAAAAAAAAATGGTGGATAAATTAGAGAAGAATGAATCGACTAGCAAATGTTGAACGAATAAACGAAGTTAGCGAATTGGAAGTTCGCACTAAATGAATGAATGGGTGAATAAAAGGCTATAAATCTAAAGCTCAGATCAGACATTCCAAGAGTAGGAAGATCAAGAATAAGACAACAGTAAAAGCCGATGAAGAAAACTTATGATCTCTATTCCATGTAATCAAGGAGTTAAACCTTACCTCCCTCCTCCTCGCATCACCCTTCCTCCTCCTCCCATCCCACCCTCACCTCCTCTCCCCTTTCCAGCCCATGATCCCCCTTGCTCCTCTCCCCTCTTCCCTCCCCCTCCGCATTTGCTCCTCTCTCCTCTTCCCTTCTTATCCCCCCCCCCCCACCCTCGTCCCCTCTCCTTCCACATTCCTTTCCTCTCTCCTACCCCCTCCCCTGTTCCTCATGCCAGGCCAGGCCCTTACCCCTCCCCCTCTCCTCCCTTCTCCATATCCCTCTGCACCCCCCCCCCCCCTGCCTCCCCCTCTTCCAGCAGCCGACAAGGAACAATAGATTCAGCAGACGTTCAGCGCGTGTGGAGGCCGCTGATAACACAGGCTTTATTGCACTGCTGATAGCCCCGCACAGCAACAACTCTGCAACACCGCGACAATTGCATTACTCCGGGGATCAACCATGTGCGGATTTGGATGACACATACGTGCACATTACTGCAAAGATTTTGGGACAAAAGTAGATGTATGCACGGAAGTACATCTGCATATTTCCATGGACGTAGATGCAATGTTTGTCTTTATATGCAAGGATACAAGATACATGGATGCACACATGCAAACTTATGAGCGAATTAATCATACATAATGTTGGAGAGTAATAGTAGATCATACCAAAATCAACATACACTAAAGTGTGTATATTCCAATGCATGTTTGATTATAGAATAACCAGTATATGAACACAATAGATAGCATAAACATACAATCAAATAATTATATATACAAATATACGAACAAACACATAAACACACACACACACACACACACATACATACACGCACAAACACACACACATACACAAAAACATCCACACAAACATACCCACTCACACGTACACCTTCATCCTATTTAATTCCAGGTCAGAATCACGTGGACCCAAGTTGCAGAAACCGTTTAACTCCAATTTGATAAACATATTTTTCTTAAGTATCTCTACCTTCCCCCCCCCCCTCCCCATTCCCCTTTTGCCACCACCTACTCTTTCTCCATTTCCTCTTACCCTCAACTGCTCCCTCTCCCTTCCCTCTTACCCCTACTACCACCCCTCTTACTCATTCCTCCCCCTCTCCCCCTCCCTTCATAACCCCTCCCATTAACCTTTCCTCCTCCTCCTCCTTCTCCCTCTCACCCCCTCCTCCTTACTCACCCCTCCCCTCTTACTTCCTCCTCCTCCTCTTCCTCCCCAACCCCCAACCCCCCAATCCTACCTTCAGAATCAACACACACAAACTTTAAATCCAGAGAGTGAGTAATTACCTACAGATGAGTCTACAAATTAACTCCTGCATACGAGAGAAACTACTCCTAATTATGAGAAGTTCGCAATTAGTAAAGTTTATGTTGAACTCAGTCAAAGCTTTGGGGCCAATATAGCTTTGAATTCGGATGGGTTTCATGGGGAGACTCTTTTCCCGGGCCGTTTTCCTGGACCACTTGTCTGAGAGGGAGAGAGGGAGGGGGGGAGGGAGGGAGGGAGTGGGAGGGAACGAGGGAGGGAGGGAGCGAGGGAGGGAGGGAGGGGGGAGTGGGAGGGAGAGGAAGAAAGGGACGGAGGTAGGAAGTGAAAGGAGGGAGGGAAAGAAAGAAAGGGAGGGAGAGGGAGAGAGGAAGGGAGTGAAGGGAGGGAAGGAGAGGTTGAAAGGAAGGGAGAGACGGAGGGAAATAGATAGATAGACAGGTATATAGAGGGAGAAGGAGAGGGAGAGCAAGGGAGAAAAGAAAATAGATAGATAGATAGAGGGGGGAAGAAGAGAGGGGGAGGGAGAGTGAGGTAAATGTGGGAGGGAGGGAGGGAGGGAGGGAGGGAGGGAGGGAGGGAGGGAGGGAGAGAGAGATGAACATTCATCTAAGGTACACAAACCTTTGCCACTCCTTGCCTAAATGACCTTTGCAATGACACCTTTACCGCCAAGCCGCTTTGAATCACAGTTGCATTTCAAATAATAATCATGATAACAGCATCATCATCAGATCCAAATCTCTATTTCACTCTATGGTAATGACTTGTAACTCTACGGTAATAGGATTATCAATAAAGTGATATGATTAGTATATATAAACCGAACAAATTAATTAACTGCTCTACACATCCACAATACTTGCACTTTGGAGCTACCATTCATCTTTGCAATGAAGGAAATAAATACAGCATATTTCAATTAATGCACTTCATGCACGGAAGACCAAAAGATAATCTGATTTGGCAGAGCTATTTATTTTGGAGTTGTCAGATTTACGCTTGAATAAAGGTGCATGCAGATAAAAAATAGTAGGATGAATATCTAAAGCACTTGTTTACATGTACAATGGTGGTCGAAAGCGGCAACCTTCCCTCCGACGCTGTCAAACGAAGCAGGCCAATCTTTTTCGAATCTACAACACAGAATCAGGAGCGATACGTGAAAATGCATTTGAAAAGTAATGTTGGTTATGTTAGTTATTGCAACACCTGGCAACTCATACATATGTGGTATTGTTCTCGTGTATGTTTAAAAGCCGTGTGTGTGTTTGTGTGTGTCAAAACCGACAACTTTTACCCTGACGCAGCAGAACTACACACACGTTGTTCTCCTGTGTCTCGGATAAAGGCCGTCGGTTTTGACCATCATCGTACCAGTATCCAGTCATTAGTCTCTTTGTCTTACTTCTTTTCCTCATCTTTTTCCATTTTTTGTGCCTTCTTCCTTCTCTTCCTTCTCCTTTGTTTTCTTCCTTATTGCTCAATCCATCCTTCTTCTTTTCCCCTTCGATTCTGCTTCTG
>BOPN01000004.1:532500-547500 GCA_017312705.2 Penaeus japonicus | reverse complement strand
AAGAAAAGAGAGAGGGTGAGAGAGAAAGTTAAGAAGAAAAACGTATGAGAGAGAAAGAATAAGAATAAGAAGGAGAAGAACTAGAAGAAGGGGAAAGAATAAAAATAAGAATGAAAAAAAGAAGATGAATAAAAGAAATGTAAGAGAAGAAAAATATATACATATCATTGTAGACAGACAGAAAAAAGGAGAAGAAAAGGAGAAGAGACGAGGCAAAGGAAGGAGAAAACAGAAGAAGAAAATGAAGAAGAGAGGGAGAGGGAATGAAGAGGCAAAAGAAGAAGAAAGGAGGAGGAGGAGGAGGAAGAGGGTAAGGAGAAGAGAAGAGGCAAGGAAAACGAAAACAGAAGACGAATAAGAAGAAAACAGATGAGAAGGGCTGGAGGAGAGAAGAGTTAAAGCAAAGAAAAAACAGAAGAAGCAGAGGAGGAGGAGGAGGAATAGCAATAAAAGGGATAAGAGAAGAAAGAGATGAAAGAAAAGGAGAAATGAGGAGAAGAAGGAGTAGGAAAATGAGGAGGAAAATAAGGAGTAGGAGTAAGAATAGGAGCAGAAGTAAGAGAAGAAGTAGCTGGATGAGGGTGAGGATGAGACGGAGGAGGAGAAGGAAGAGGAAGAGAGAAGAGGCAAGCGAGCACGAAGCCTCCATCGACGACCCTCCCCAAAACATCAATCAGTGCAATTACCAAGCTGAATAAAGCTTGGCCCCGGGATGAAACTGTTGAAATTGATGATGAGAGCAGTCAGGGGCGTGGGTGGGTGTTGGGGAGGAGGGGAAGTGGGTTAAGTGTTGGAGGTGGATAGCAGGGTGTTAGTGTGTGTGTGTGTGGGGGGGGGGCGTTGGAAAGAAAGAGAGAGTTGAAAGTTGGAAAGGAAGGAGGTGAAATGAGATGGAATAAAAAAATGAGTATAGTGGAAGTATTCGTCGGTAAACTTAATCTAAACAAATAACCATAGCTATAACGCGTTCCCTAGTAACCTCCTTTTCTGAAAATAGTAGCTACTACCTTCTTACCCTTCAGTATAGAGTCTACGTTCCCATACCATTCACCATATACCGTCTACCACCTTTTGCGTATAGTATCTATTGACCTTCTTCCATGTAGTATATTCCGTATTTATATCCTTGAGTATATCATCAACTGTTACTCTACCTTCTATCACTTTACCATCTTCTACCTTTCTATCATCGATTGCATATTGCCTATCCTTGGATATAGTATCTACTGCCCTTCTACCATCTATGATCTACCATCTACTATCCTGGCACTATTCCTATCCTCCCTTCTACCTATCCTACGCATCCATCATGCTACGCTTTCCTTTCCATTCATATTCTCATCCCGGATCTGTCTCTTTCTATTCGCTATCCACCAATCTTTAAACTTATTCTTAATCTTTATCAACCCAGACTATTCTCCTTGCTATAATCTACCCCCTTCCCCCTCCTCCTCCCCCTACCCGGCCCACAACACAATCCACCTCCGTTCTAATCCTCGACGAATCTAGGCCAATCTATAACACTGAATTCAACGACCACCAATCAGTGGATTTTCATTGATATGCAAATATGCAGTATTATGTGCAACTGAATATCCCAGAAGTCGTGCCTACTTTGTGATGAGGTTTCGGGTTTGTATGTTCACGGGCGCGTGTGTGGGTGGTTGGGATGGGGTGGGGTGGGGTGGGCGTGTGTGTGTGTGTGTGTGTGTGTGTGTGTGTGTGTGTGTGTGTGTGTGTGTGTGTGTGTGTGTGTGTGTGTGTGTGTGTGTGTGTGTGTGTGCGCGCGCTTCTATTTTCATTTTCCATTTCTCAAACTACACGCAATTTCAGAAATATGAATATCAATACCCAGCGCGTGTATACCTTGCCACTCCTCACAACTGAATAAATACATCCACAATTAACAAAACCAAAGCAACTGCAGCCAAGCTAATATATGCATCTTGCAATTACAACTTTCGCCCAGACAGATCTCATGCAGTGTCCGCTGCAGAAATTATAAGTTTGATCAATGCAACAAACTGAAGCAGATTAAACCTAGAACGACAAAAATTGGGGATGATTATATGCCCTACAAATGGGATTTATAAAAAGCATTTCAATCTAGAAAGTCTTTCTACTCAACCCTCTACTTTAGGTGTTATGTATCATGTATCATTGTCATTTGAAGGTATGGAAATTTCCTATTTCAGGTATCATGATGTTAATTAAAGTAGTATGTATTATGTATATTGTATCTTCTCTATAAGATCAAATAGAGACCCTCCCAAGTCCCTCTTAAACTTGTTCATTTTCAGAATTGGATCATGTAATTTCATTCATTTTTTTCAATGTTTGTTTCAATACATTTCGGTGTAAATGGTTAGATAGGAACACTGAGGGCAAGAGGCGTGGCTAGAGTGATAGATAGATGTTTTTTAGGTATACAGACATACAAACAAATCGACAGACAGACAAATATATATGGACAGATGGTATGATGAAAAATAAGATGACAGAAAGATTGATAGATAGAAAAGTGTGTGTGTGTGTGGTTGTGTGTGTGTATGTATGTGTGTGTGTGTGTGTGTGTGTGCTCTTTCCTATTCATCTATTCTTTGTTTTCCCAACTTCCTTCGCTCTAACCAACACAAACACCCAGAACCACCTACCATGACGACCCTACGACTATCACAATAACCCTTCTCCTTCCACCACCACCCAAAAAAAAAAAAAAAAAAAAAAAAAAAAAAAAAAGGAGACCCACGGGCAAACCCAGCCCAATGGCCGGGCCTCACCTAAACTTCCCCTAACCTCCCCCTAACCCCCGGGAGATCAAGCCCGACCCAAAAGCCTGACCTGTCACTTACACCCGCAAAGTGCTAGCCACCTGGATGACAATTATTCTCACTCTCACTCGCCAGGTGTTAAAGCCCACTGTGAGAGCGGGATCATCCTACCTTGAATAATTGATGGACGACAGAAGCCATCCTGGAGGGGGTGGGGGGAAGGGGGAGGGCGAGGGGAGGGTGGGAAGGAGGTCCAGGGCTTGGGGATGCTAGGGAGGGAG
This sequence comes from Penaeus japonicus, assembly GCA_017312705.2. Lineage (NCBI taxonomy): Eukaryota > Metazoa > Arthropoda > Malacostraca > Decapoda > Penaeidae > Penaeus > Penaeus japonicus. The sequence goes on along the minus strand of BOPN01000004.1, from coordinate 544,448 downwards.
GGGAGGAAGTCTAGGGGTTGGGGAGGATGGAGTTGGGATAGGGGCTAGGGGCTAGGGGCTAGGGAGGGGGGATCTAGGAGATACAGAGGGAGGGGAAGGGGGGTCTAGGGGATATGGAGGGAGGGGAGGGGGGGAAGGGAGAGGGAAAAGGGAGGAAGGGGTTAGAGAAGGAGGGAAGGAGGGTCTGATCTGGGGCTAGCGATGGGGACTAAGGTGCTAGGAGGGGAGTGGGGGGCAGACTAGGAACAGAGTACGAATGAATGTTTTATGTAATACTTGCAATCTGTGCCTCCGATCACCGGGGATTAAGAATCGCCACGTGTCCAATTTTATTTTGAGGTATATAATACATTTTTTTCTCAGTATGATTGTTGGTTTATGATTTGATGACGGTTTGATTGTTACGTGATTGCAGGGTAGATACTCAGCCCCTCTCCCCCTCCCCCTCCCAGAGAGAGAAAGAGAGAAGCACACACACACACACAGAGAGAGAGAGAGAGAGAGAGAGAGAGAGAGAGAGAGAGAGAGAGAGAGAGACGAGACACACACACACGACCGCTCAATCTAAACACAGCGTTATTCCCGAAGCCAAGTCAAGCTAAGTCACCCACGCGTTGACTGAGGTGAAGTCCTCACTCCCCCTCTTCCTCATCACAGTCTTCCTGATTGAAGCCTTGTTTATAACATGCTAATTAAGTATCAAAGCTTGAGTCGAAGAGGAGGAAGAAGGGGAGGAGAAACAAGAGGAGTAGAACGAAAGAGGGGAAGAACGGGAGAATGGGAAGGTGACTGAAGAAGCGAGGAATATAGAAGGGAAAAACCTAACTGAAATCGTGAGACATGACGGGAGAAAATAAGTAAAGAAATTAGAGAATGCCTAGTGAAAGAAAGAGAGAGATAGAGAGAGAGAGGGAGGGAAGGAGGGAGGGAGGGAGGGGGAGAGAGAGAGAGAGAGAGAGAGAGAGAGAGAGAGAGAGAGAGAGAGAGAGAGAGAGAGAGAGAGAGAGAGAGAGAGAGAGAGAGAGAGAGAGAGAGAGAGACACGAGAAACCCGAATTCCTATTATTCCCCATAAAACAAAACTAATCAAATTAACCTAATCCGTTTCGTAACCTAACCACAAATTAACGTCATCTCAACTCAGGCAAGAGAACTGGCCTTTGATTTCAGGGCGAAGACAAGAACTCCCAAGTACTGCCAAAACACAACACACACGCTGCGTAAAGGACACGCGCATATGGCATTTTTCTTTGTATTTCTTTATATATCTCTCTTTTTTTTTCTTCTTTTCTTTAATGTTTTTGTTATGGTTCTCCTCCTTTTTTTTCTACTTCCGCTTCCTCTTGCTTTCTTCTCATTATTGTTCATCCTTTATTTCTCCTTATCCTTCCTCTTTCCCTCTTCCATCCTCTCTCATTGGAAATCAAATAAGAGATAAAATTCCATATTTCGTCTTGTTTATGTTACCTATACTTCTATCTATCTTATTTATCTTATCTGCATTTCATTTATACAGTGACATTTGTATATTCATTAAAAACGGGTGGGGGGTATTGCATTCTATTGCCACGAAAAAAAAAAAAAACTTGCAAAAACGAAAAGAATAAAATGTAAATCCGATTATAAGCTGTGCATATTTGACCTCGGCTCAATATCACATGTCGAATTTCATAGAATTTTTTTTCAATATACGGAGAATGAATCCTTTTTTCTTTTTCTTTTTTTCTTTTTAGATAACATTTCTCCCACTATCAATGCATATCGGTCTCTTTCTTTCACACTCTCTCGCTCTTTCTCCTTTTTTCCTCTCTCTCTCTCTCGTTCTGACATGTATGAAAAAGTAATGCTCATATTCCGAAATTCCAATATATGTATATATATACATATATATATATATATATATATATATATATATATATATATATATATATATATATATATATTTATATATATACACACACACACACACACACACACACACACACATATATATATATATATATATACATACATATATATATATGTATGTATGTATGTATGTATGTATGTATGTATGTATGTATGTATGTATGTATGTATGTATGTATGTATGTATGTATGTATGTATGTATGTATGTATGTATGTATGTATGTATGTATGTATGTATGTATGTATGTATGTATGTATGTATGTATGTATGTATGTATGTATGTATATATACATATATATATATATATATATATGTATGTATGTATGTATGTATGTATGTATGTATGTATGTATGTATGTATGTATATATATGTATATACATAAAAATATAAATAATTAAATATATATTTATATATATACATACATATATATATATATATATATATATATATATATATATATACATTTATACATATATGTATTTATGTATGTATGTATGTATGTATGTATGTATGTATGTATGTAGTATGTATGTATGTATGTATGTATATATATGTATATACATAAAAATATAAATAATTAAATATATATTTATATATATACATACATATATATATATATATATATATATATATATATATATATATATATATATATATATAAAACTTCTACTCTAAATATTCAACAAGTACTTGTATTTGCGATTTTTTCTGATTGAGCACCTGTGGAGCTCGTTAATTCCAATAAAAAAGACAAATAAATAATTAAATAAAAGGCTCTGTGTATGAAAGGATTATCCGCATTCTGTATTCTGGGCTGTGGAGTTGCACGCATTTTCAGCAGCTGGCATTGGGTTCTTTTCTTTATTTCTATATGCCTTTGAACGGGGAAAAATTTGATGGATTTGACACATTAGAATAGATTATTAATAAAAGATAGCAATAATTACTAAAGATGATGATGGTGAAGGTGGTGGTCACGATAACAATAAGGACACTGACAATCACAACAAAAACAACAACAATAATAAAAACACCGGTGTGCTTTGTCACCAGCCAAACAGTTCACCAGAATTTCAAACCATGAAACAGGTAGTTGGCCCAGACATATACATTTCAACACCGCATTTAAAACATTCAAAGCTGAAATTCGTAAAGTCAAAATACATATCAAAACGCGGTAACATTTACATTCAATTACGCCCATTACAGCTGCAAAATGTAATGACATAACAGCTTGGCGCACTCCTACCTTCGTGGTAAATGTTCAGTATAACGTCGAGTGACTAAATGCCTCGAAATTGGAACCGATGGATTCCTCTGGCCGCCTTCTACTCACATAGAGAGGCATAATCAACAACCCTATTCCTATGCTCCACAATCTATGCTCCTGATAGTCGGGGAGGGGCATAGAGATCAGAGAAATTGCGTGGTAATATGTGAATAAAGTGCATTGATGTATGCCACATTTAGTGACAGTGCAATGATATACCTGTCTACTGTAGAATATATATGCAAAAGATGTGATTTTTTTACGATTTACTCACCATATGCACAACGATCGCGGTTGCCCCCCCCCCCCTTACTACGCCATGGCATGAATTTAGTATGCGTTAATTTTATTTATTTGTCCACAATATCCAAACCAAACGACCTACCTAATCTCACCTAGTTTTGAGGTTTCCCAAGCTAAGGGTGGAGTTTCGCTGACCAAGACCCCCACCCCCTTGAGCACTTCTCGCTACGTACCTCGATTTATTTGCGCTACTTTGATTTTTATTCATGGGGCTTGGATTGGTTTCTTATTTAGCAATAAACTCTTTGAATAGATCCCGTGTCGCTACCAGAACCGATGCCGCAAACACACGTTTTTTCAATACAACAACCGGCTCGAAACTTACCTAGAGGAAGCTCTCATTGGTTGTCGTCTATACACGAATTGAACATCCTGAAATCGTCTATTTCGTCTTCATAATCGTTTTTTCCGTGCAAGTGCACATCAGGTAAACCAAAGACACATTAGTCGATTGCTTATCAGTGCAGGGTGAAAGTCGAAGACCCTGATCTCCTTCATGCCCTACCATTTTAAATGTGTGTCGTCACACCTAGGTAAAATTGTGTGTGTGTGTGTGATTAAATTCCTCTTGAGATATTTTTGTTTTCGTCAATGGTACACTTACAAAAAAAGCCTAACAGACAAAAAGAGAAAGAGAGAGAGAGAGAGAGAGAGAGAGAGAGAGAGAGAGAGAGAGAGAGAGAGAGACCGTGCGTCCTTGCATGTAAAGGCATACGTGTTTCCCCAGTCCCAGAAATAGGGGGGAAAGAGTGACCACAGATAAGGGAGAAAGGGAGAGAAAAATATCACAGCTGACATAATGAAAGCAACTTTTCCTCCCTCAAAAATAGGTGACAGAAAGCAGTAGAAACAAAAATAACCAGAATCCGTAGGTAAAGTCAGCTTCGATGTTTACATTTGGCCTCCCTCGCACACCCAGGCGCCCGCGACACAATAACAGTAAACAACACATGTGTGCCGCGTAGACGAGTTATGGCTACCCACTCTATTGCTTCTGTCAGGAAGGTACACCTTCCTTGCTGCTTCTGTTTGCATGCGTGTCTGCGCTCCTGTTTGCTTCCCTGTTATTTTCTCTTTTATGTCATACAAACACTGTCTACATACACATGCGTGAGGACGCCTGCGAGCCTGTTCGTTTTAACGCAAATGCTTTTATTTTTTTTGAGAGAAAGAGAGGGAGAGAGAGAGAGAGAGAGAAAGTGTGTACACATGCATTTCTACTACGGTCGGAAAAGCATCGAGGCAGAAAATTCTTGTAGGAGTATATTCTGAAGCTACACTGCAGCCTCTTCCTCTCCTTTTCTTCTCCCCCCCACCTCTTGTTGCTGCTCTTATTCTTCTCTTTCCTCGTTCTTTTTCGTGTTCTATCCTTCTTCCTTAGAATTAAATCCCTGCCTCCCTTTTAGGATATTTTTGTTTTCGTCAATGGTACACTTACAAAAAACGACTAACAGACAAAGAGAGAAGGAGAGAGAGAGAGAGAGAGAGAGAGAGAGAGAGAGAGAGAGAGAGAGAGAGAGAGAGAGAGAGAGAGAGAGAGAGAGAGAGAGAGAGAAATACATATATACATAAGTAGTTAAGGAGAAAGAGAACAAAGCTGGCAGTCTGCAAGGTGTCCCTCCCAACCCCCTCACCCCCCTTTCCTCCCTCCCTCGACTACTCAGCCCACACCATGACGAGGTAGAAGACCCTCTCTCCGGAAGACCATCTGTATGCAGGATCACGAGGACCGGCCACTCCAAATACGCGCTCACGACGGGGCGATTCTCCCTCTCCTTTGCTTCTCTTCCTCCTCCTCCTCCTCTTCCATTCTCCCTCCTTTTCCCCTTTTTTCGTCCTCCCCCCTTTACTCTCTCCTTCTCACTTTGGCCTTTCACTTCTCATTTTCTCCCTCTCTCCCTCATTTTCTCACTCTCTTCCTCCTCCTCCTCCCCCTCTCTCCCTCTTCCTATCCTTTTTCCCTCCTCTTCTCCTTTCTTCTCCCTCACTTCCTCCATTTCCCTCCTCCTCCTCCTCCTCTACCTCCATTCCTTTTTCCTCATATCCCCCCTTTCCCTCTTCCTCTTCCTTTCCCCTCCTCAAACTAGCCCTTTCCTTTCCCCTCCTCCTCCTCTTCCCAATTTCTCTCTTTCCTTTTTATAAGGAAATCCATTCAAATGCGATCCGGCTTTTCTACGTCTTTTCGTCATCCGGTTCGCAGGCAGATAAGACAGCCGGCATCCGGAACCAGCCAGTGTCCGGTCAGAGATACTTCTTTCCTACGAGAAAATCGAATAGTTTGTAAAGTTTTATATTTCTTGATTTTTTCCTTCATTATCAATGTTTTTGTTATCCTTATTGTTATCATCGTTATCATTACTATTGTTATCCTTATCATTATTATTATTGTTATTATCATCATCATTGTTATTATTGTTAGTATTATTCTTTTTCATAATCATTAATATCATCATAAGCATAATTTTCATGAGAGAGAGAGAGAGAGAGAGAGAGAGAGAGAGAGAGAGAGAGAGAGAGAGAGAGAGAGAGAGAGAGAGAGAGAGAGAAGTATGAAACAAAAACAGAAGGGAAAAAAGACGAGCGTAAAAAACGAAATTTTAAAAATATCAATCATGAGAATAAAACAGCGATAATGAAGAAAAAGAAATAAGGAGAACAGAACAAAATCAAAACAAACAAACAAAAAAATTGCCCAAATAGAACCTGCAAAAAAATGGAGAGAAATATCTATTCAATGACTATTCAGCTTTGCATCCTATCCCCGCCGCTGCCTAGTCCACACCGCAGTCACCTAACAAAAGTGAGTCATAAAATAGAATCCATTCGGGGTCTGAAAATGAAACAGTTATCTAAACGACGTGTTAGAAGTTACAACTGCCGCCGACAGCAGTCTCTCTCGCTGTATCTCTCTCTCTCTCTCTCTCTCTCTCTCTCTCTCTCTCTCTCTCTCTCTCTCTCTCTCTCTCTCTCTCTCTCTCTCTCTCTCTCTCTCTCCCTCTCTATCGATCTCTTTCTCTCTCCTCATTTCTGTTTATCAATCTCTTTACTTTTCTCTCTCTCTCTCTCTCTCTCTCTCTCTCTCTCTCTCTCTCTCTCTCTCTCTCTCTCTCTCTCTCTCTCTCTCTCTCTCTCTCTCTCTCCCTCTGTATCTATCAGTCCATCTCTTTCTTTCTCCCCTTCTCCCTCTCTCTCACAACCGGCCCGCCCAGTCGAGCGCGCATAGCAACTCCCAAACCGGTAGTACGGTCTTTATCTCTTCGCTGATGACTGATGTTTCAATTAACATCACTGATATTTGTTTCGTTACGGTCATTACACTACCGCTACTATCATCGCCACTGCTTCTTCTACTGTCACCATAATTACTATTACTATTGCTCTACTACTACGACTACTACAACTATTCCTATAGGTACTACTATTACTATTGTTAATACTACCATTACTACTACAACCACTCCCATTACTATTGCTATTACTACTTGTACTGCTATCACTACTACTACTACTACCGCTACCAACACCCGCAGAAGCTGGCGCTACTACTAATAATAATATCACTATCATAATCATTATCATCAACCTGATTACCCTTACAAATCTCCGCTAATCCAAATTGAAAGCGCCACTTTTGTTCACTTTGTGCGAGATCGACAGCCAATCACGAACCAGACTAGGAGCATAAGAAAGAGGCAGGAGGGGGTGGGGAGGGGGAGGACCCTTGTTTACGACCGGCTTTCTAGATATTAATGAGGTATATAAGCGGCTCGATTTGAGCTATATTTTTCATCATTATCTACGTCCAACGACTGAATACTGGTATGTTGTGAAATGGCGATCGTAGTGAATATCATTATGTAAATTATATGACTTAACCTAATCATAAACAGTAATTCTGTATGTGTCGAACCCCCATCCCCACCCCCACTCATCCACCCACCTACCTACCCAACCACACACACACACCCACACCCACACCCACACACACACGCATACACAAACGCACACATACACACGCATATAGGAAAAAACGAAATCGAATTTGTCGCGCCCTTAAAATCACTGCCTATTAATTAATCTTCCTCTGTTTAATTTGCTCTGACAATGAGCAGCTTTAAATGTTGCTCGCTAATTGCTTAGAAAGGACTATACAATCTCTCTCTCTCTCTCTCTCTCTCTCTCTCTCTCTCTCTCTCTCCCTCCTCTCTTCCACTCTCACTCTCCTTCCCTCCCTTGCTCCGTCTTTCCCACTACCATCCCACCCTCCCTCTATCTTTCCCTTATTATCCCTCCCTCTTTCTCTTTCCCTCTCTCCCTATTCGTCTGGCAGTGCTTGTGCATACCTAGACGCCCATGTACATCATACCCCCGAGCCTCAGCGCCCCCCCCCCCCACACACACACACATCTACCCGCCCTCCTTCCCTTCTCTCCCTCATCCCGATTTCACAAGCTAATATCCATCAACCACTCCAACTCCACGGAGGGAGTATATATATATTTTCCACTCCCACTCCAGTTTCTTGTGTTGAACGGTTCAACTTCAGAGATAATATATGGTTCCATAAATCTGTAACACCCCCTCTCCTCTCCTCTCCTCTCCTCCTGTTCATCCTCCCATGCCCCCCTTCCCAGCCCCAGCCCCTTAACCCTCCCTCGGGTCTAGAATTAACCGGCGTAGAGTTCAGTAAACATCTCCTGACTGACTACGAGAACGTAAGCACGTGCGGTGGCATCTCATCGTGTGTGTGTGTTTGTTTGTGTGTGTGTGTGTGTGTGTGTGTGTGTGTGTGTGTGTGCGTGTGTGTGTGTGTGTGTGTGTGTGTGTGTGTGTGTGTGTGTGTGTGTGTGTGTGTGTGTGTGTGTGTGTGTGTGTGAGAGAGAGAGAGAGAGAGAGAGAGAGAGAGAGAGAGAGAGAGAGAGAGAGAGAGAGAGAGAGAGAGAGAGACTGTCAGAGAGGATAAAGTAAAGAAATTGGAAGATGATATGAATTATCATTGAACATAGAAAAAAATATACATATGTATATATATATATATATATATATATGTATGAATGTATACATGTCTATATATCTATATCTATATCTATCTATCTATCTATCTATCTATCTATATATATATATATATATATATTTTTATGATTTTTTAAAATCCACCCTTCTTCATGTGGTTGCACTTTCTCACACTATTACCACTGACAGACACAACATACACCGTATTACACCGTATAACAAGCCCTGGTAAATTTTTGTGCGATTCCTCCACTAACGGCGAAATTAGAATGAATAAAACATGATCTGCAGCCGAGGTTTATTTCTCACGCTGCCTCTTTTTTTCCCACGGTCCGGAGTGACTTTTCTGAGATTTTTTTTGTTTTTGTTTTATTTCTGTATTTGTTTGTCCATGTACTTTTTTTTATATTCTTTCTTCGGAGGGAGGAAAGAAAGAGAGAGAGAGAGCGAAAGAGAGAGACAGAGAAATAAGAGAGATATACGCATAGGAGAGAGAAAGAGAGGAAAAAAGAAAAGAAACAGAAAACAAACAAACAAACAAAAAAAGAAACTGCAAAAAATCCCCAGCTTTATCCAGTCTGCAATCGTATTTGTTTCGCGGGATAAAGGATTTGCGAATGCCTCCGCCCTCACTCCTTCCCTTTCCAGACTTCAGACATTTCAGAGGCAATATTTTTCTCACCTTGTTGCTCAGCTGACTGATGAAGCCGTCTGTTTTTTTTTCTTCTTCTTCTTCTTCTTCTTCTAATTCCGTTTTTTTTTCTTTCTCTCTCCTCTTTGTCCGTCTTTATTTCTCTCTCTCTCTCTCTCTCTCTCTCTCTCTCTCTCTCTCTCTCTCTCTCTCTCTCTCTCTCTCTCTCTCTCTCTCTCTCTCCTTCCTCTCGTGTTGTATTTCATTATCAAATTACTATACCGTTGTAATCAAATTCTTTACATGAAGAAACTAATGTTGGATGTACGTTTCATTGATAGTAATATCGCCATCAGCATATTTGTCATAAAAAAGTTCTCGATAAGCATATCAAAAGGAATTATAAAATGATTGCTAACTCATATTCAAGTGATTTTTTTTTCTCCTAATATTAACTCTTGAGGGTCTATGTGCTAGCTGCACGTGCACTTGACACTTCCAGCTACATGATTACTGCAAGTTGCGCACTTATATGATAAACCTCTTCCCCCCCCCCCTCCGCCTAAGATGGGCACTCATACCCCTCCTTCTCCCCGCCTTTTACTCCCCCACGTCTAAGATGGGCACTCACACCCCTCCCTCTCCCCGCCTTTCACTCCCCCACGTCTAAGATGGGCACTCACACCCCTCCCTCTCCCCGCCTTTCACTCCCCCACGTTCAAGAAGGGCACTCATACCCTCCTCTTCTCCCCGCCTTTCACTCCCCACGTCTAAGATGGGCACTCATACCCCCCTCCTTCTCCCAGCCTTCACTCCCCCACGTCTAAGATGGGCACTCATACCCCCTCCCCTTCTCCCCGCCTTTCACTCCCCCACGTCTAAGATGGGCACTCATACCCCTCCTTCTCCCCGCCTTCTTCACTCCCACGTCTAAGATGGGCACTCATACCCCTCCTTCTCCCCGCCTTTCACTCCCCCACGTCTAAGATGGGCACTCATACCCCTCCTTCTCCCCGCCTTTCACTCCCCCACGTCTAAGATGGGCACTCATACCCCTCCTTCTCCCCGCCTTTCACTCCCCCACGTCTAAGATGGGCACTCATACCCCTCCTTCTCCCCGCCTTTCACTCCCCCACGTCTAAGATGGGCACTCATACCCCTCCTTCTCCCCGCCTTTCACTCCCCCACGTCTAAGTTGGGCACTCACACCCCACCACCTTCTCTTCCCCCACATAAGTTGTACGCTCAACCCCTCTCCTCGCTTTCCCACTCCTCCCCTCCACCAACACATATTGAAACTCAATCTCTGTCCTCCCTTCCTCCCCCCCCCCCCTTCCCATCACCCAAGTTGCACCCCCCCTCCCCCTCCCAACCCTCTACTACTCAATTTGCACACCGAAACCCCTCTCCACTCCCCTCTCAAGTTGCATTCTCCCTCCCCTCTCACCAAAGTTTCTCGACCCCCCCCCCCCCCACCGTCATGCCTGATCAACTATTGCAAGAGTCTACAGAGGCTACTTGAAGGGCATCTATAACGCTACAGAAATCAGGTTTCCCTCGCTAACTCCTCCTTCCTTTGACGTCAGTTCATAATAGCTTACAGTCTCTCTTTCTCCGTCTCTTGTTTTGATTACTTATTACTTGTTAAATTTAGCTGACGGTGTTGATGCTGTTACTTCTTGCTCTTGTTTATCACTTGTGGTACTTGTTATCCTTTTTTTACCTTATTTCTCTTTCGTATATAAGGTTCCCAAGATGTATTTATGAATTACAATTTGTACCTGTCGAACTGCAAATATCAATAATGATGGTTAATAACAACTTTGAACATTATATACACACAAACTTTTAACAATAACATTTGCTATTATCAGAATTACAGTATAATGAGCTTAATAGCAGCAATAGTAAATATGAAACAACAGTAATAATGACCATGATAGACTACTACAAGTACTACCAATTATCGCTAATTCGATCATTATTATAATAACCATCACTAACATCAAGTATAAAGTACATAGAGTAGAAAATAATGGAATAAAAATATCGCCAGTATTCACCATCGTAAGTAAAGTCATTAATAGAAAAAAGTAATGTCCATCTATTAGCACTTGCCGTAGACTTAGCATTCATCTAATACTGGAATGTTCATTATCTTACCACTTCATCTCTGTTAACAAGGCTTTTCTTTCACCACAAGGCTCCTCTCCTCTCCTCTCCTAAACTCTTCTGGAGTCGTGATGTAGTTTGCTTAAGCTTACTATTAAGCGGATAATAGATGTGTTTACTTGTGTGAGTGTGTGTGTGTGTGTGTGTGTGTGTGTGTGTGTGTGTGTGTGTGTGTGTGTGTGTGTGTGTGTGTGTGTGTGTGTGTGTGTGTGTGTGTGTGTGAATGAATGAGTGTATGTATGGTGGGGGGGGGGGGGGGGGGGGGGGTGAGTGTGTGTGCGTACATGTGCGTGCGCGCGCACCTCCAAGAATATATTTACTTTTTAGAACTAAACTCATCATCATAAGTCTATATTTCTCTTCCACGAAAAAAGAATCACTGAAGGTACACCAACTCCCTCTCTTGCCGCGAACAGCCTTCATCTTTCACTAAAACTTACGACCAACATCTGTCACCGACCCTCTCCTGTCATCATCTCTCCTTTTACCTTTGAGAATTTTCATCTATTTATTTATATTTTTTTGGATGATTATGATGTCTGAACACAATCCTTTCTCATCCTTGCTATAGCTGTGTTTAAGATGTGTGTTTAGGGTGTCTATTAAAACTCTAATGGCTCGTTACCCTTTGCCCCCGTTCACTCATTCC
>BOPN01000004.1:522500-525000 GCA_017312705.2 Penaeus japonicus | reverse complement strand
ACTTTTGAGCTTCATTTGCCTCCTCAAGGCACACTCTGACCTCACTCATCTCCCTGAAAACACACCTTGAATCTTATTCATCAATCTCGAGAAACACATTGTGCCTTACTCATCAACCTCAAAACACACACTCCAAAACGAACTTACTCATTCCTCCTCAAGACACACACTCTTAACCTTACTCATTTTTTTCTGTAGAGGTCTTATTCACCCCTTGAGACTCGAATCTTACTCACCTCACCTGAGTCTTCGTGAGGAAAACTTTTAAACTTTGACGTAATTATGTCTACCTTTCTCCCCCTTCTACTTTATGCTTCGGGCGTCTCTTCATCCCCCCCTCCCCCGTCCCCCTCCCCCGTCCCCCCTCCCTCCCCTCTTCTTCTCGTAATCCAATAACTGGTCTCGCTTATTATTCTTTCGGCGTCTCTCTTTCCTAAACATTATTATTTCATCTGTGTCGTTTCTCCGTTATTGGTTCATCTCTTTCTTTCTTCTTTTTCCTGTTCTCCATTAAAAAAAATCCTCTTCGTTTTCGTCCTTCATTTCTCTTCCACTCCTTCGTCCCTTGTTCATCTATTTTTTCTTCTCCAATCCTCGTGTTCTCCTCCTTTATCAATTGTTCATCTCTCTCTCTCTCTCTCTCTCTCTCTCTCTCTCTCTCTCTCTCTCTCTCTCTCTCTCTCTCTCTCTCTCTCTCTCTTTCTCTCTCTCTTCTCGTTTTCTTCTTCATCTGAGTTTGTTTTTTTTATCTCTTTTCTACTGCTTCACTGATTCATATCTTCTTATTTTTCTTGCTTCCTTGTTTTCCTCTATCTTCATCTCCATCTTTTCTTCCTTCGTTTCTCTTCAACTCTTATTTTTATGTAAGCTTCCTTCATATCTCTTCTTCCGCTCCACTTCCCTTGCTCCCCTCCCCCTTTCATTATCTCCCTTTTTCCCCTTATATTTTATGTGACGTCTCTTCACCCCTCTTCGTTTACCTCTTCTTCCATTTATTCCCCTCATTTTCCTTCTTCTCCATCATCGTCTTTCATTTCTCTTGTTCACAGATTACAGTTCATTTTCCATTCTCTTTCATTTTCTCCTTTCTTCCTTCTTAATTTTCTTTGTTTCTCCTCCTTTCTTCCCTACTCATTCATCTTTTCCTTCCTTCTCCCCCCTTCAGTATCTTTTCTTCCCATCTGATATTCTCTTTTTCCTTATCCTTCCTTTCTTCCTATCCTTTCTTTCTCCTTTTCTTCCTCTCCTTACTTCCATGACCATTCTCTTTCCATCTCCTCCTTTCCCTTTCCTTTCTCTCCATCTATTCACTTTCTCTTCCTCCCCTCTTCTTCCCCTCCCTATTCTCATTTCCTTTCCGTGTACCCAACCCCCCTTTCTTCTCTCCCTCTCCCTTCATCCGTCCATCACCAACCCTCTTTCTCCCCCTCCTTTCCCCTCTCTCTCTCCCCTCCTTTCCCCTCTCTCCCCTTCCACTCCAGCAATCAAATCACACATTACAGAAGCCTACGTCAGTCTCGCCCTCGAGTAAGAGGCCTACTTAGTCTTCGCCTTTGCGCCTCGCTGCAGCTCCTCCTCTTGCTCCTCCTCCTCCCCTCTTCCCATTGCTCCTCCTCCTTCCCTCTTCCTCCTCCTCCTCCTCTTCTTCTTCTTCTTCTTCTTCTTCTTCTTCTTCTTCTTCTTCTTCTTCTTCTTCTTCTTCTTCTTCTTCTTCTTCTTCTTCTTCCTCCTCCTCCTCCACCTTTACCCCTACCACCACTCATACCACAACCACCCCCTATCCGAACTCCACCCCCACCACCTCCTCCTCCACCTCCTCCTCGAAGACGTTGAGGGTAATCCCATTTTCGCGTCGTCCTTAGCGGGTGACGGGTGGGGTCTCGGCCGTGAATGTAAAGTGTGAGTTGGAAGGGAAAACCTCTCATGCATTTCGGTGTCGATGTTTTGATACCGGACCCCTTGGTGTGCGATTTCTCTGCCTCTCCTTACGCTACGTCTGTCTGTCTGTCTGTCTGTCTGGTTGTCTGTACGTCTCTCAGCGTGTCTGTCTGTCTGTCTCTCTCTTTCTATTTTTTATTTTTTTTTCCTGTCTGTCTATCTCTCTCTTTTTATTTTTTTATTTTTTTTCCTGTCTCTCTCTCTCTGTCTCTCTGTCTATCTGTTCGACTATTTGTTTGTCTGCCTGTCTCTGTCTCTTTCTTTGTCTCTGTCTCTGTCTCTTTCTTTCTTCCGTTCCCCTCTTCCGACGTTGATATATTCAACCCTCATTATTTCGCCTTCCGGTTAGCTCACTCTTCATTGTTGCTCCCTCTGTGTTTCGTCCCTTTCCCTTCGAACTTTCTTTCTTTCTTCTCTTCTCTTCATCCTTTCTCTTCCCTTCGCTCTTCACCTCTTTCTCTTCTTCCTCTCTCTTCCCTCCCTTCCTCCCCTCTTTCTTCTCTTCTCTTCTTCCTCTCTCTTCCCTTCGCTCTTCACATGTTTCTCTTCTTCCTTCTCTTCC
>BOPN01000004.1:505000-507500 GCA_017312705.2 Penaeus japonicus | reverse complement strand
TAAGAGAAGTGAATGCCTCCAGACGGTTGCCGGAACACACATCACAATGGTGTACGTTACAACAATGCTGAGAAAATGGACAGGGAGTAAAATGTTGCAGGATAACAATACAGGCTTGCAGGCCAAAACAAGGGCCTCTTACGTGCACGCACACACGCAGGCACGCACACAAATAAAAGAGAGAAAGAGAAAATAAGAGGAGAGAAAAACGAAAAAAAACATCCACCCCCCATCTCAAGAAAAAAAACATGAACATCAAACAAAATGAAAATATAGAGAATGAATAGACGAATCCGTATAAAAAAATGAATCAAAAGAATGAAACAACAATACAATATAAGGAAAAACCCTTAAGGCTCAATACACTTGTCTCACGTGGGTACAGAAAACCCTGTTACCGAAAGCTGTCCATCAACTTACCTAACTCCTTCCCACTCCCCCATCATAGTCCCTCTGGCCACCCATTCTATCCTGCCCTCCCCTCTTCCCTCTCCCCTCTTACTCCTCCCACCTGAGTTTCGTTTAGCCATCTTTCTTTCCCCTTCTTCTACACCTTCTATACTCCCTCAACTATGTTTCCTATACCCTCATTCCCTATTTCCTTCCCCTCCTTTCTCCTCCTTTCCTTTTCTCCTCTTACCACCTCATTTCCTCCTTCCTTTCCCTCCTCCCTCCCCATCTTACCTCCTATCCCCTCCCCTCCAACTCCTTCCCCACTCTTATCCCCTTCCTTCCTATTTCCCCTCTTATCACCCCTATTCCCTCCCTCCTTCCCCTTCTACCCATTCCCCTCCAACCTCCCGTTCCCTCCTTACCGTCCTTCCCATCTTCCCCTCCCTAACCCCCCCCCCCATCCCCCCTCTAACACACGTCAACCTGCGAACCGGGGCGAGCGACCGCGTCAGCACTTCCCCGCGGAGATAAGTTGGCCACCTTTCCACTCTCTCCCCTCCCTCCCCCTCCCCTCCCCCTTGCCCCTCCGTCATCAGCTGGTGCGGGCTCCCAGCTGTCGGGACGCGCGTCACTCACCAACTTTCATAAGACGACAAAAACGGTTCACTTTTTTTTTTTTAAGGCCTTGGAATTTTTGCGATATATATACGTTTTTTTTTCATTTCATTCCTTTTTTTCTTCATGAAAAGATTTCTTTCCTACTCTTCCTTTCATTCCTTCTCTATCTTTACCTTTCTCATCTCATTTGCTATTTGTTACCTCCCCTCATTCTCTCTCTCTCTCTCTCTCTCTCTCTCTCTCTCTCTCTCTCTCTCTCTCTCTCTCTCTCTCTCTCTCTCTCTCTCTCTATGGTTCTATTTCATTCATTCTCTCATTCCTTTATCTCTTTCTCTCATCCTATCTCATTCAATATTCTTTCTTGCTGAATAAATATGCAAAATGAATAAATGAATAAATAAATCAAGTTATAAAAAACAAGGAAATGTTTAAATGAATAAACAATTAAATCAATTATGATAAAAAACAGAGACAATCCAATTAACCCATTAAAAAACTGTGACTGCAAAATAATTAACCAAAGATGACTGAGTTATAGCTACTATTACAACTACTATTGATAGTTTTAATAACAGTAACAGAACAGTAATAACAATAATAAAAAAAATAATAAAAATAATAAAAACAATAACGATGATGATGATGATGATGATGATGATGATGATGATGATGATGATGATGATGATGATGATGATGATAATAATAATAACAACAATCATAATGATAATAATAATGATTATAATAATTACATTAGTAATAATAACAATGATAATAATCATGATAATAACAATAATAATATAGATAAAAGAAGAAGAAGAATATGAAGTAGGAGAAGAAAAAGGAGGAGGAGAAAAAAAAAAAAAAGAGAGGAAAAAGAAGAAGTAGGCGATGGAGGAGCAGAAGACAAAAAAAAAAAACAAAAAAAAACAAGAAAATGAAAATAGATAGAATAAGAACAACAACCAAAACCAAAAAAAAAAAAAAGGAGAACAAGAAAGAGAAAAAAAAAAAAAAAGAAGACCCAGCCATGATGAAATCTGTGCCGCGGAAAACGTGTTCGAGGCGGCGCGAGCTCGGTCAGGGATCGCCGCTCGGACGGAAAAGTGAAAAGTGCCAAGAATTGCGATTATAATTCGTTATAATTAAGCTTTTGTTCGGTTGTGTGGAGGCGTGGGGAGCCTTTCGTCACGTTTTTATTTTTGGGTGGGCGGAGGGAAGGAGGGGGTGAGGTAGGGAGGGAGGGTAGGATGAGAAGGAGGGTGGGATGAGAGGGAGGGAAGGAGGGAGGGAGGGAGGAAGCGAGGGAGATAAAAAGAGAAAGAGAAAGAGAGAGAGAGAGAGAGAGAGAGAGAGAGAGAGAGAGAGAGAGAGAGAGAGAGAGAGAGAGAGAGAGAGAGAGAGAGAGAGAGAGGAAAAGTAATGAAAAAAAAGGAAAGCGAGAAAGAGAAAGGGAGCGACAGAACGTGAGTGTGAGAAAGCGAGCGAGCGA
>BOPN01000004.1:490000-495000 GCA_017312705.2 Penaeus japonicus | reverse complement strand
CCATATCCCCCCCTCCTATAACCCTCCACTTCCCTCCACCCCCTTCCAGTCCCTTCCAGTCTCCCTTCCTACCCCTCCCCTCCCCCTCCTCGTTCCCCTTTGACGGAATGGCGCGCCGGCGAAGGACCACGTCTCGCACCGCACACAAACTGCTCTTTAGCCTCTCTCTGCTGCAAATCTGGCCCATCGGTGCCTCTGGTCAGCACTTCATTCCCCTCACCCCCACTCCTCCCCACCCTACTACCTCTAGCGAATCTCTTCCCCTACCCTTCTCCTGCTCCCATCCCCCGTCCTACCAACTACCCTTCTCCCACCCACCCAACAACTCCTTCCTCCTCCCCTTCCCCCATCTCTCCCTACTCCCCTCCTGCCCACAACTTACCCCAATCCTACACCCTCCCCATCCCACCCTCTCCCCCATACCCTTCCCCATCATCATCCCTGAATATATATAAGCTATTTCGCCCATCGACAGACCGCGTGATAAAGCGTGGCGCCCGCGGATAATATCAGCGGAATAAACGTGAGGCGAAGTGTGGAACAAGGGGCGTGATGAAGGACCTTTGCGGCAGCGGACGCCCTTCACCTTCCGCCCAACTGCCCTGTGGAGAGGCATTGCGGGCCTTCCCAGGGACACTAAACGGGAGACTCGCCAAGGAGGCTGTTTCGGCGCCGTGGTCTTTCGCTTCGGATTTTTTTCTTTTCTTTTTTTGAGGGAGGGGAAATTCTGTTCATATTCTGTTTGTTTTTTTTTTCTTTTTTGTTGGTTTCACATTTTTTGGGTAGGGTGGGAATGTATTTTTTCGTTGTACTAGCTTTATATATGCGTATATATATATATATATATATATATATATATATATATATATATATATATATATATATATATATATATATATATGTATATATATGTATATATATACATACATACATACATACATACATATATACATATATATATATATATATATATATATATATATATATATATATATATATATACATATATATATATATATATATATATATATATATATATATATATATATATATATATATGTGTGTGTGTGTGTGTGTGTGTGTGTGTGTCTGTGTGTACATACACACACACACACACACACACACACAAACACACACACACACACACACACACACACACAAACACACACACACACACACGTACGCATAAAATATATATATATATATATATATATATATATATATATATATATATGTATATATATATATATATATATATATATATATATATATATATATATGTATATATATATAATATATATATATATATATATATATATATATATATATATATATATATCAATATATATGTATATATATATATATATATATATATATATATATACATATATATATATATATATATATATATATATATATATATATATATATACATATACATATATATATATATATATATATATATATATGAATGTAACAATTGAATTTACATAATTGCAAAACTTCCACTCGGCCTATTGCTATCAACACCACACATTATATTTACACAACCAATAAAATCATCAGAAATGCAAAACGAAAATCCTTTCAGATTTCAAAGCCAAAAATTTTCATTTTCACCATGAATAAAATACATACAAAATATAAAACCCAAAGCCTAACACATCTCCAAGTCATCAGTGCCGTTTCTTAATAAAACCGTATGTTGTCTTCTCATCATAAATAACATGCCTCACAAGACCATACATTGTCACTTCCAACACAATATAAGAATACATCACCGAGTCATACACCATTTTCATCACAAACAAAAATACATCTAAAATACAAAGCGCGGAAGCCTGCCACATCTAGTCATCTCCACCGGTCGTCGTGAAACCTCCCGTGTATTTTATAGGAATGCAGCCGTCAATCTTCTCAAATCTCAAAGAAAAAAAATTCTTTCCAAAGTCTCAGCGTCACGTCTTCCCCCTTCCCCACCTGGAACCACTACCGAAAATTTAATAAAATGATAAAGAGAGAGAGAGGGGGGTGGGAGGCGAGAGAGGGGGGGAGGGGCGAAAGAGGGGGGGAAGGAGAAAGGGGGAGGGGGAGGGGGAGGGGGGTAAGAGAAAGATTGAAGGGGGAAGAGGAAGGGGGAGGGGGGGGGCGAGGAAGAGAGATAGAAAGGAGAATGGAAATGAAGAGAGGGGAGGGGGGATAAAGAGAGAGAGAAGAAGAGAAAGAGTGATGGGAGACGAAGGAATACAGTGAGAGGGAAACAGAGAGAAACAAGGAGAGTAGTAGAAAGGAGGGTGAGAAGGAAAAAAGGGAGAGAGAGACGGATAGAAGGGAAGGGAGAAGGGAGAGGGAGAGGCTTTAATAGAGGAGAAGGAAGGGAGAGCTGGAAGAGGGAGAGAGGGGGAGAGTTGGAGAGAGTAAGAGGGAAAGGGAAGAGAAAGGAATGAGGGGAGAAGAGGAGTTGAAGGGAGGGGGAGGGAAGATAGAAGAGGGAAGAGAGGGAAGGGAAAAGTGAATAAGGCGAGAGGAGGAGGTTTTAGTAGAAGGGAGAGAAGGGAGGGAAGGGAGAGAATAAAGAGAGGGGAAAGAGGGAGAGAGAGGGGGTAACAAAAATCATCCTTGAATGCGTTTCATTTCACATTTCCAACTGGGACACAAATATGCCGAATCAAAGTCCCTCATATGTGCCATTCCCTTCCCCGTTCCAATTTCTAAGAACTTCAAGGATTTCGCCGGATATTAAAAAAGTGGGAATTTTGCCACGATGACGAGCGTGATAAAAAAAATAAGAGAGAGAGAGAGAGAGAGAGAGAGAGAGAGAGAGAGAGAGAGAGAGAGAGAGAGAGAGAGAGAGAGAGAGAGAGAGAGAGAGAGAGAGAGAGAGAGAGAGCGAGGGGAGTAGAAGCAAAAAATGAAGAGGAAACAATCTCTTTTATCTTTGGAATCTACGAAAGGAAATCTAACTTTACCACCAACACTTGGAGAACGCGTACTTCAACAAACACTAGTATTGTTCTCTCTCGATTCCAGAACATTTTCCAAAGAAAAGGGGGAAGGGGGGAGGTGTGAGGGGGGGAGGAAAAGGCAAGTGGTGTAAATCCGACTTTATGAAGCCCAGTTAGAAATCTATTCTAAGTAAACAGGGATTTTGAAAAATAGTCCCCTTTTACCCCCTGGAGGCAAACGGCCAATATCTCACGTCGTTAACAAGTCGAACAAAGAAAAGAAGAAAAAAAGAGGTAGGAAAAAAATGAGGAGAATAGATTGATAGAGAGGAAACTGAATAACCCTTTTTCCCCTCTACTCCCCCCCCCCCTCCCCTATTCCTCATCCTCCTCTCCTTCCCCCGGCAATCTAAGTAGTTGATATTAAGGAACTTTAGGCTACATCATCTCCTTCACTTTTTTTTTTCTTTTTCGATGGAGTAGTATCATCTTTTCTCTTTCTCTCTCTCCATCTCCCATCCCCCCCCTCCTAACCCCACCGCGAACCCCCGACCCACCCTAACGCTAACTTCGTCCTCTACCCACTCCCCACCCCCCACCCCATCCGAACCTTACACTTACCCCCCTCGAGAATGCCACCTACACCCTACCTCATCCTTTATTTAATCCCCACCTTAGCATTCATCCTAACCACCGCTCGAAGCCTACCTACCCACCCTAAATACCACCTCAACATCGATCTTAACCCCTGTTCACAACCCTACCATAACTGCAGCCTAGTTCAACCCCAACCTCCAACCCAAACCGTATCCCCCTCCCCTATTAAGCCCCCCCCCCCCCCCCCCCCCCCACCTCACGTCTCAAAGCTCACTCCATCCGCAACCTACTTGCAACTTATCTCACTCCCCACTTTAACTCCCATGCACAACCCCCCTCATCCCTCAATCGAAACCCCCAACCCCAACCCACCTCACCCCACGCCCCACCCCCTACCTACAACCCACCCCATCAATAACTCCGATCTCACCCAACAACCCCCACCTCACCCTTCAAACATAACCCCCATCCCTCACACAACCCACCTCCCCCCCACCCACAAGCCCCTCCCCCTCCCCCTTTTCCTTGGCAGGGTTCCAGGCAAACACTCTCTCCCTCAGGCATTCATATGCTCCCTTTCCTCTTTCCTCTCCATTCTCTGGGAATCTTCGGGGTCTAAGATGTGGAATTTTCAAGAGATTTCGGGGCCGGAATCAGGTTACAGGAGGAAGTGGGGAGGAGGCTGAGGAGGGAGGATGATGAGTTGGAGTGGGAGGGAGGAAAAGGGAGGGAGGAGGGAAAGTGGAGGGGGAGGAAACTGAAGGGGAGTGGGGGAAGGGGGGAGGAAACTGAAGGAGAGTGGTGGATGGGATGTGGGGAGGAAAGTGAGGAGGGACGAAGCTGAAGGGGAGTGAGGGAATGAGAGAGGGGAGGGAGCCGAGGGAGGTGGGAGGGTTCTGAGGGGGAGGGGGGCCACTGAGGACGTAGGGGGGGGGCTGCAAGGGAGGGAAGTGAGGAGGAAACTGAAGAGGGGGTGGGGTGTAGTGAAGCTGAGGTGCAGGGTATGGGAGCCTGAGACAGGTTGGGGTTGGCTCGTGAGGGGTATAGAGTAAGGTAAGGGAGGCTGAGGCTTTAGGGAGCAGGGAGGGGAGGGGAGGAGTAGAAGACAGGGGGGAGGCCGAGGGGTAAGGTGGTGGGTGTAGAAGGTAGGTATATAAGAAGAAAAAGGAAAAGGAAAGGGGGGCAGGATGGAGGTGGCAGTGAATAGAGAAAAAAATTATGCGCAGAAGGTTTTGTGAAAAGGGAAGCACTGGAGGGGTCAGTGGGGGGGGGGGGGGGGGGTAAGGAAAGAGGGTGGAGGAAAAAAAGGAAAACGAAAGAGGAGTCTCTATGTGTCGAATGGAATGGGGGAAGAAACAGGAGAGAAGAAGGAAGAGAGAAGGAAAAGGGAAAGGATATAAATAGATATGACAGTCAGATAGACATGAGTAGATAAACAGAAAGAGAGAGAGAAAGAGA
>BOPN01000004.1:472500-485000 GCA_017312705.2 Penaeus japonicus | reverse complement strand
GAAGAAAAAATTTAATCTGAATAATGATAACAAGACTAAGAAGAAGAAGAAAAAAACAACAACAAAAAGAGGGGAAAAAACAAAGAAGACGAACCTATTCCCCTCAGCATAGAAGGTAAGAAAGGGGATAAACTATCTGCCTCCCCTCAACTAAGTGGCCAAGGTCTGCCCCAGGCGCTTTTCTCAGGCCAGGCTTCCTTCAAGGCAATATGCAGTCCTTCATCTTTTACGTACGAATTTTACCTAACGGGGGCGTAAGAGGACCAAGCGGGGGGAGGGGGGGGAGAGGTAAGAGGGGAGGGGAAATGGGTAAAGGGGTCATATATTGATGGTGTATGTGTGTGTTTGCTGGGGTTGTTGTTGGGTGAGAGGGGGTTTGTTTTTGTTGGAAGTGTGGAAGGGAGAAGGGGAGGGAAAGGGAGAGGGAGGGAAGGGGGAGAGGGGGACAGGGAGAGGGAGGGGAGAGGAGGAGAGGAGAGGGAGAGGGAGGGGAAGAGAGGAGGGAGGGTAGTGGAGGAGAGGGAAGGTAGGGAGAGGAAGAGAGAGAGAGAGAGAGAGAGAGAGAGAGAGAGAGAGAGAGAGAGAGAGAGAGAGAGAGAGAGAGAGAGACCGAAGAGTAGGGGGGATTAAAAGAGAAGCACGTTTTATTGAGAAAGAATAACAGAATATAAAAAGATGAATCTCTTCTAAATACCTATATCAACTCCAACACCGCACTCACTACCCCGCGAACATCCACACTATTTATTCAAACCAACATCAAATCTTCCGCAATCTCTCCCACTCTAAAAATACCCCAAAAAATGACAACAATTAATAGTCCCCCACCCCACCTCCACCCACACATCACTCACCCCCACCCCCACCCAAAAAAAAGAGAGAAAAAAAAAACACACATAAACAAAAATCCACACACAGAGATATCCGCACAGCACTCTGTGGATATTTGCAAAGCACTCACGCGGACGTTTGCGGACGAGATGCATTCACAAAAGACTGTTTTATCTGCGGTGCGGATAGGATGCGGGTACCTGGCGAGGGGGTCCTTTCGCCCGCGTCCTGTATTGCTTTTTCCCCTTTTTCAGCAAGAGAGGAGAGGCAGGAAAGCAGAATAAGCTAACTAAGCATAGTAAGAGGAAGGTTGAAAATGAAGCAGAGAGAGATGGAGAGAGTTGTAGGGCAGAACAAATCAAGGTTATTTACGTCCTGTATTGCTTTTCTGCTCTGGCTTGATGGGGAAGGGGGGGTAGAGGGTAAGTGGGTCGAGATGGGGTACAGAGGGCGGTGTTATCTGGCTTATTTCAGGGGATGGGGGGGGGGGTAGTGGAAGGAGGAAGGGTTGATAAGGGAGAGAGGCTGGGTAGATTCTATATTTTTGACTTTCTATGGCTTGTCTGGGGGTGGGGGGGAGGAGGGGGAGGGGGGTTTAGGATGAAGGATGGGGGGAAGAACGAGTGAGGAATGAGAGAGGGCGATGAGAGGATAGAAAGGAGGGGGGAGGGGGCAACCGAGAAGGGAATAAAGAGAGGAAAGGACGGAGAGAGGGGAGGGGGAGTATAGAAGTATAAAAGACGAAGAGGGAGGGAAGCGAAAGGGCAGGGAGGAAAAGAAAGGGAGATTGGAAGAAAAGCAAAGGAAGACCGAGAGAGAAGGGCACTGAGTGAGGTAGGAGTGTTGGGAGAGGGAAGGCGAGAGCAAGAGAGAAGTAAAACGAGGGAAGAACGCATAGAAACAAAACACAGAAATATATAAAAATAACAAAAATATGTAGATCACTGAAAACAAAATAATATCAAAGACAGAGAGACAGTGAGAACGAGAGAGAGAGAGAGAGAGAGAGAGAGAGAGAGAGAGCACACACATTCCCACACACACACCCTCTCTCTCTCTCTCTCTCTCTCTCTCTCTCTCTCTCTCTCTCTCTCTCTCTCTCTCTCTCCCTCCCTCTCCAAAAAATAAAATAAAAAAATCAAACAAGCTCCGCGTCAAACTTGAGAATCTACATTAACAAAAGCGGGCGTCTCGCTATCACTTGCTCTTACATTTCCATATCAAAACTCCGTGAAAAGGTGCTTTGAAGAAATTTGCAAATGAGGAAGAGAATGGAAGAGGGAGAGGGAGAGAGAGGCGAAAGAGGAGCGAGGGTGGGGAAGGAGGATGGGTGGGAGGGACGGGCATGGAAGGGAAGGTGGCTGGGTTATTGAAGGAAGGTGAGGGTGGGAGGGAGGGAGGGAGGGAGGGAGGGGGGGAAGGAGGGAAGGAAGGGTTGGATGGGAGAAAGGAAGGGAGGATAAGTGGGTGAGAGAAAGATAGAATGGGAGAGAGTATTGTAAAAGAGGAGAGTGTGTAGGTGGGAGGGAGGGTGAATGGGTGGGAGGGAGAGGGTATGAAGGAAGGTGAGCGAGGTAGAGAAGTGAGAGAGAGAGAGAGAGAGAGAGAGAGAGAGAGAGAGAGAGAGAGAGAGAGAGAGAGAGAGAGAGAGAGAGAGAGAGAGAGAGAGAGAGAGAGAGAGAGAGAGAGAAAGAGAAAGAAAAAGACATTGAGTGTAAAAAAAAAATAAAGTGAGAAAGTAAAGTCAAGAGGAGCGGGGGAAGAGGGGAGGGGGGTACAAAAGCCCACCGATGAATCACAAAGGAAAGGCGGGGGTTGTGAGGGGGGGGGGGGAAGGGGTGAGTAGGGGGTCGATCTTGGCTTTGTTTAAACAGGGACTCATAAATTGGTAAAATGTTCTGATGTTCATGTAATACATACTTCAGACAGATGAGCAACAGCGTGAAAGAAGCAAAGGAGAAAGAGGAGAGGGTAAAGGAAGAGAAGGGGGAGGAGGAGGAGGAGGAGAAGGTGGAAGAAAAAGGTGAAGGAAGAGGAGGAAAAGGAGGAAGAAGGAAAAAAAAGAAAAAAAGGAGGAGGAAGGGGAAGGGGAAAAATGAAGGAAGAGGAGGGGGAGGATGAAGAGAAAGAAGAAGAGGGGGAAGAGGAAAATGTTGAAAGAGGAGGCGGTAGAAGAAGAGATGGGGAAGGAAAAGAAAGTGGACGAGGAAAAGGAAAAGGTTGAAGGAAGAGGAGGAGGAGGAGAATGATGAAGAAGAGAGAAAAGGGGAAAAAGGTAGAGGAAGAGGAAGAAGAAGAAGAAGAAAAAAAAGGAGGAGGAGGAGGAGGAAAAAGAAAAAAGAAAAGAAAAAAAGGAGGAGGAGGAAAAAGAAAAAAGAAGAAGAAAAAAAGGAGGAGGAGGAAGGGAAAGAGGAAAAAAAATGAAGGAAGAGAAGGAGGAGGAGAAAGGGGAAGAAAAATCGGGATTCCAATCATCAACCCACTCAGAGATTTATTTACCCGTGTATTTATTTATCCACCTCATGATTCAATCCAGCAACCTTGATATAAAAAAATCAACGACAACAAGAGAGATTTGGAAATGGATTAACAGATTATGCAGGAAATTCCCAAATGTCATCGCAATATTTCAATAATTCCTTTTAAAGTGATAAAAAAATAATGAAAACAGCCCCATATATCCGAATGGTACATCCAAAATGTGAATATCAATAAGATATCTCACTAATCAATTCCACATCTCTAATTAAACTTCCGTGCATTAGTCAACACATATTTTTTTTCTTTATAAAATATAGAAATTATCACAAGCGCTTCATTAAAAATTGTATGTCAAAGCGCAGAATTCTATTTGAAGTTGATGTGTATCTTCACCCAAAAGGTATGTCTTTTAAAATCATCCTCTCTATAACTTTCATGACTATGTGCCGAGGGGAAATTTTATGATCAGTCACGTTACAAAGGAGGCTGACTTTGGATAACATTTTATTGAAGATAACAGATCTATATACATATATATTTATTTGCAGAGCTATACTGTATGTTCCTGTATGTGGATATGGAGACGACCACATATACACACACACACATACACACACAAAAGCACAGAGAAAGAGAGAGAGAGAGAGAGAGAGAAGGGGGGGGGGAGAAGAAGAGGAATAATCAAGAAAAGGAAGAATAAAAGAATACACATGCCATAACTCACTAACGAAGGCGCCGTTTAGAAGAGCCATCATCAGTAACGGTGCCACGGTGCCAGTGCCTACGCGATGTGCCTACTCCCTGGCTCTCTTGGCACCACACAATATACATGCCCTTTCGCCCATAACCTTAATCGCTATACTGGATGCCACATAAACCTCAAGCTTCCAGCATCATCATAGTGCCCCCCCCCCCATCCCCTGATCTTACTGCTCCTCTTCCTTTTCTTCTTCTATTCCATAATCTTCTTTCTTCTTCTTGTCATTCTCCTTCTTTTTCTTCTTTCTCCTAATACTGCCTCTTCTTCTTCTTCTTTTTCTTTTTTCTTCTCCTCCACTTCCTTCTAGCTCTTCCTATTCTCCCCTTTTCCCTTATCCTCTTCTTCTCCCTCCTCCCACCTCGCTCCTCCTAGCTCACACAATCACTCTTCCTGACTCTCCTTCTCCCTCCTTCTTCCGCTGTCTTCCTCCCTCCCTCCCTCCGCTCGCCATCCCTCCCTCCCTCCCTCCCCATCCCTCCCCCCCTCCCTCCCCTCATCAGGAATTCTTCTTGCCATTAAGTCGTATATGGCGTGCCATCAACTCACGGATTACCATTATCTCCATAACTCCCACCATCTTCATAACTCATCACGTTTCCCTCCATTACCCGCGAACTTCTTCCATTCCATTGCTGATGAGAGCCGGCCCTTCACTCTTTTATCGGGGGGAGGGGGAGGGAGGAACACCCCCCCCCCTCTCCCCTTTGTACGCATAGTAATACGTATAACCCATCGCCCAGCGCATGGGGAAGCGAGCTTAGGTTGCCCGTATGGGGTAAATTTTGCTTGTGTTATTGTGTTATTGTCATCATTATTATCATCATTATCATTGGTAGTAGTGGCAGCGGTAGTAGTAGTATAGTAGTAGTAGTAGCACTGTTATTATTGGTATTATCATTATTATTTATTACTAGCACTAGTACTACTCATTCTACTACTGCTGCTACTCGCATAAGTACTACTATTATTAGCTTCATTATCACTATCATCAAAGCCATCACTAAGATAAGAATTGTCATCACCATCATCTTTATCAATATATTCTAATGCTCTCCGTTTCTCTCAATGCTCTTCTCGTCTTCTTCCACTCTAACTTAACCTCCGACATATGCTGCTTCTCCTTCCTCTTCCCTCCCTCCCTCCCTCCCTCACTCTCACTCTTTATTCTTGTCTGTCCTTCTCTCTCTCCCCTCAGCTCCCCCCACCTCTTTCCTTGTAATTCTTTTCCCTGCTATCCCCTTTCCCTCCTTCCACCTACTCTCCCCTTCTCTTCCCCCTATCTACTTCCTCATTCTCTCGCTTCTTCCCTCTACCCAATCTCCCCGTCCCTCCCCTTTCTCCTCCTCTCCATCCCTTTCATTCCTCCTTTTCCCAGTCCCTCCTTCTACCCCATCTCCTTCCTCTCCTTTCTCCCCCTCTTCCTACCTTTCCTCCTGTCTTTTCCCAGTCTCTACTTCGAGTCCCCACCCGCCCACCCCCGCCCACCCATTCCCCTCTCCACCTTCTCAGAACAACCTCCCCAAGCTGCCAGGAATGCCACCTTTCATACACGTTCCTCCACCCCCCACCCCCCAAAAAAAGAAGAAGAAGAAAAAACAGGCCGGGACGAGGCGACGGAATACGGAATGATTAAACAATCTTTAGCCCTCCGCCGTGCTCCGCTATGTCGCTCTCTCACTATCTATCTGGCAATCTATCTAGTTATCTGTCTATCTCTCTCTATGAAGAGAGAGAGAGGGAGACAGACACAGAGAGAGAGAGAGAGAGAGAGAGAGAGAGAGAGAGAGAGAGAGAGAGAGAGAGAGAGAGAGAGAGAGAAAGAGAAAGAGAGAAAGAGAGATGGACAGACAGACACACAGACACACAAAGGCACAGAGACAGAAAGAGAGACAGACAGACAGACAAAAAGAGAGACACAAGAAAAGACAAACAAACAATCAGAAAAGAACAACAACAACAGACAAAGCCAAAGAAAGCAAACACATATAATAAAACTTTAAAGAACAACTCCCGAACAAACCAGACGCCGTTCACCTCTCACAGGATCGGCTCCTTTTCCCACTCCCTCCCATAGTCTTCAGAACGTGACGTGCCTTTAATGTATAGCATATACCTGCTCTCTCTCTCATACTGATCTTGTCATGATGTCTTCTCGGTCTTAATGTCCTTTTGCTTCTTCTGGGGCGTAATTTTAGTGTTTTTTTCCCCCTTTTTTACTGCTGCTCCTTCTCCTTTTCCTTCTCCTTCTCCTCCTCCTCTTCCTCTTCCTACTCCAACTCCATCTCCACCTTCCCTACCCCCCCTCACCCCCCCTTCCCTTCCCTTCCCTTCTCTTCCCTACCCTACCCTACCCTTCCCTTCCCTTCCCTAGCCTACCCTTCCCTTCCCTTCCCTTCCCTACCCTACCCTACCCTACCCTCCCCACCCCCCTTCCCTTCCTTTTCCTTCCCTTCCCTTCCCATCCCTTCCCTTCCCTTCCCTACCCTACCCTACCTTTCCCTTCCCTTCCCTTCCCTTCCCTTCCCTTCCCTACCCTACCCTACCTTTCCCTTCCCTTCCCTTCCCTTCCCTACCCTCCCTTCCCTTCCCTTCCCTTCCCTACCCTACCCTACCCTACCCTTCCCTTCCCTTCCCTTCCCTTCCCTTCCCTTCCCTTCCCTTCCCTTCCCTTCCCTTCCCTTCCCTTCCCTACCCTACCCTACCCTACCCTACCCTACCCTTCCCTTCCCTTCCCTTCCCTTCCCTTCCCTTCCCTTCCCATCCCATCCCATCCCATCCCATCCCATCCCATCCCATCCCATCCCATCCCTTCCCCAACCTATCCCATCATCCCATCCCTCCTTCCCTTCACCTCTTCCCTTCCCCAACCTATCCCAAAAAAAAAAAAAAAAAAAAACGCCCTCGACACAAACAGCAAACAATAGCCTAACAACGCACACAGCCCTAACAACAGCGGATCAAACACAAATAACAAACATTGCAACTGCACCTTGTTACTGACGGCGCGATGACAGGTGTTTGACAAGCTGTCAATCATCCATTTACCTGTGGAAAGAGAGAGAGAAAAAAAAAATGTAGTTTATCTAAAATTTATATGATACCTGTGGATTTGAAGTTATGCAATTAATAGCTGGTCGTTATTTGTTTTTCAGTGATTGGAAAGAGAGATTGGGAGGAGGGAAAGAAAGAGAGATATTGAAAGAGGAGAATGAGAGAGGGGGAAAGAGGGAGAAGGAGAGGGAGGGGAGGTGGAGAGAGCAAGAGAGAGAGAGGGAGATGGAGGGGGCACGAGAGAGAGAGGGATATGGAGGGAGCAAGAGAGAGAGGAGATGGAGAAAGCAAGAGAGAGAGAAGGAGATGGAGGGAGCAAGAGAGAGAGAGAGGAGGTAGCAAGAGAGAGAGAGAGAGAGAGAGAGAGAGAGAGAGAGAGAGAGAGAGAGAGAGAGAGAGAGAGAGAGAGAGAGTTAGAAAAAAGAAAGAGAAAGATAGCATAACAAACACAGCAAGAAAAACGGAAAGAAACAACAACAAAGAAAGATTACACCTCCCCTCCAACAACAAAAAAATAATAATAAAATAAAAAAATAAATAAAGCACTAAAACAAAGGAAGAACCGAGAGAGGGAGAGAACGAGACGGAAGGGAGAGGAAATGAGCAGGTTTATCCCCCCCCCCACACACACACACAATTCATTAACCTACACCAGTTCACACGCCCGCCGTCCAATTCTGTGTAAAGTGACTTTGGCATTTTAAACCGCGGCAGTGAGCAAGCCGAGCAATTTGATATTAAGGTGACGCTAACAATATAAATGGTCTGTTTGCATGGAGATGTGTACACGTAATTTCATAATAGCACTCGCTGCGTCCAATTCCCTTTGCATAAATATACCTTTAGATTGCACCATAAATCTAAATCATGTTAGAATCCATCTTATGCACTCATAGAGAGAAAGAAAGAAACACATCTATATAATAACATGTTATGCAATTACATATTTCAGCAGTATAATAACATACTCATTTAAGATACAAAAAGACATACAAAACCTACGAAACAATTCCTTCTCTAAAAGCCGCAAAAATACATAATCTAATGATAAATGTATGCAGTCCTGAACAAAAGGGAGGAAAGAGAAATGTATAAACACATAAACGTGAAACAAAAACAAACGCATATATTAAAATCTACAAGCGGCATAAAAAGCCCTCGGGAGGAAAGAGGGCAATACCGCATTATATTGTGCAAGGGATATAATAATTCCTAGCTTAGTTTTCCACGTTCCTTTTGTCCGCATGCGAGCCTTATCTGTATGCAATTTGCACCCCTCATTACAACGCTATTATTCGCAGGCATTGTGGTATAAATTCAGCTTATTCATCGAAGGAAGAAGGATGAGAGAGAGAGAGAGAGAGAGAGAGAGAGATAGAGAGAGAGAGAGAGAGAGAGAGAGAGAGAGAGAGAGAGAGAGAGAGAGAGTAGAGGAAGAAGAAGAAGATGACCGATATGAACACATTCAATTTGATAATCCGCTTGTAAAATCTCATATTTGAACGATCCACTTACAGCTCTTTCTCTCTCTCTCTCTCTCTCTCTCTCTCTTCTGGCATCTGCAAACCCCCCTTCCCCTCTCCCCTCCCCCATCCCCAGCCGTACCCGTAACACCCTTCCCGGTCCAATATTTATAATCAGATACTTAATACAAGTTAACATTTATTTCTACTTCCTTACACCCTAGAGACCTCTTGCGTAAACAAAGCAAATTTCTGCATTCGCAACGTATGTTTTTTTTTCTCGTTGGACATCTACTAAGAAAACAAATTAAAGAATAAAAGATTATACAATCAAACAAAAACGTTGATGAATAATGGGGAAAAGAATCAGACATCTCAATTACATATTCTTAAAGAAAGTGTATCGTAATCTACAGGATATATTGTCCATTCGCTTTTTCTTCAGAACGAGACGAGTCCGGTTTTTTTATTTAGTTTTTTTTTTTTCATTTTTTTTTTAGCTAATTTTTCCCTTCTGTTGGAATTAAATGAATTTCTGGAACACAGTCGGCGAGGTGGAAGCGCCGTGATAATGAAGTGAATGGATGTGCGTCTCTCTTTCTCTCTCTCTCTCTCTCTTTCTCTCTCTCTCTCCGTCTCCCACTCGCTCTCCCTCTCCGTCTCCGTCTCCGTCTCCGTCTCCGTCTCCGTCTCCGTCTCCGTCTCCGTCTCCCTCTCCCTCTCCCTCTCCTTCTCCCTCTCCCTCTCCCTCTCCCTCTCCCTCTCCCTCTCCCTCTCCCTCTCTTCGTTTGTGTCTGTGTGGATACGCGCCCGGGTGCCCGAACGTATAACCGGACATGTACGCATGTATGTATGCATATACGTGCACTGTGTACACCGCAAGTTGTTTGTCTGCGCAACCCCGCTAATTGCCAAAATAAACGTCCAGCAAATCTCCGAAAAACGTCAGGGGGAGGGGGTGCGCATCCTCTCGCCCCGCCCCCTTCCATACACGTTATAGTGATTGGATATTAAAATGTCACGATCCATTATGACAAGGAGGGAAAGGGGATGGCCGTCACTCAGGGAGAGTTATGGACAGGGTTTCGGGGCGTGAGGGAGGGAGGGTGGGGGAGGGAGAGAGGGAGGGATAGGGGAGGACGGGTGGGAGTGAGGGAGATAGAAGAAGTGAGAGTGAGAGAAAGAAGAGATAAAGAGGACGAGTGATAGAGGGAGAGATAAAAAAAGATAAGTAGATAGACAAAGACAGACAGAAAAATACAAAGGTACACAGAGATAGCCAGATAGGTAGATGGAGAGATAGTTGAATGGAATGTTGATATCATTCAATTACTTCACTGCAGTAAAGTGCCTGCTGTTAGAACCGCGAGAATAAAAAAAGAGACACGTACCGTTTAATCACTTTAGTAATTTTAAAATTGTTATTGGATATCAAGAGATAAAAATATATATAATCGTTAATTATCAACAGAAAATTGATTAATGAATTCTCTCCCTCGCAAAAAAAGAAAGAAAAGATATTTTGCAAGTGTGACGCAAATGACCATCACCATCACCACGGGACTAATGCATCAATCAATCGACATTTGCAACAACTTATACAAATAGCATTCTCTCTCCACTACGTCATTCTAGCGGACACCACGATGCGGTTTCATGCCATGAACAGCCATGGAAAAGTTAAAACGCAAAACAATGAATAAACATGCGGGATTATATATTCACAGACACACACACACGAGTTTGCTGCAAAATATACATGGGTGAGCACGGAGGAAGGGAGAGGGAGAGGAGGAGACGAGGAGGGAGAAGGAAAGAGAGGGAGAGTAAAAGAGTGAGAGCGAGGGCGAGGGAGAAAGAGAGAAAGAGGAGGAGTGGGGAGGGAGAAGGAGGAAGGGAGGAGAGGGAGAGAGGAAAGGGAGGGAAATAAATATATATATATATATATATATATATATATATATATATATATATATATATATATATATATATATACATATATGTATGTATGTATGTATACATATATACATGTATGTATATATATATACATATGTATATATATACACATATACATTCATACATACATACATATATATATATATATATATATATATATATATATATATATATATATATATATATAATGTATATTGAGAGAGAGAGAGGCAACCACCCCTCTACCTACATATACCCCCCCCCCCCTCCGGCCCAACACACAGACGGCCAAATAACGCGGTATGACGCCCATCGCCGAGAATTCCGTCGATTAGTGAACGGGAAGCGCCTCCGCCCAACGCCTCTACTCTGCATGTTTAATTGGCACGGGCGTCGGGTGCTGACATCCTATCCTCCGCTGGGGATGCTGCCCCTCCCTCACTTCTGTCTCCTATTCCATCCCCCTTTCCATCCACTCTCATTCCTCTTTCCATCGTCCCCGATTGCCTTTCATTCCTTTCTGTCTATCATCTATCTTTCATCCCTCTTCTGCCCAAAGCTGTCTCTTTCTCTATTCTGTTCCAACCACTCCCCGTTCATCCACTTTCAACCTCATTCTACATTTCCGACTATCCACTTTCAACCCTCCTTCCTTGCATCTTTCCTCCCATGTCCGTCTTTCTAAACCCCTCTTCTCTCCTCCATCTTCCTGCCTTCCTTCTATCCCTCTTCCACCCACTTTCAACCCTCTTCTCCCTTTCTAACCTCCCTTCAACTCCCTTCCAACCTCCTACCACCCACTTCACCCTCTCTCCCCCCTCCCTTCTACTCCCCTCCTATCCTCCTACGCCCCCTCCCACCTCTCTTCACCCCCTCCCCCTCTATATACCTTAAGGGTCCTCGCAGTCGCCCACAGCACCCTTCCCCCTTCCCTTTAGTTTGTTGGTCAACATGCCGCTAAACCCTCATTCGCCACTTGAGGGCGTGTCATACCTCGTCTCCCCTTCCCCTCCCCCCCCTTACTCACGAGGGGAACATGGGATGAGGGGTCGGGGGTGTGGGACAGAAGAGAGGAAATCTGGGATTTTTTGTTTCTGATTGTTTTCTCTCTCACACACGCACGCACACACACTCACAAACACACACACACACACACACACACACACACACACACACACACACACACACACACACACACACACACACACACACACATATATATATATATATATATATATATATATATATATATATATATATATATATATATATATATATAACCCCTTCTGTTTCCTCTTGGTCTTAATTCCATCCTCTTGACAGCTCCCTTGTCCAGCCAACCCCTCTCTCTCAGTCTCCCATTACCGAGAAACTCAACCTTAGTCGTAACATAATCTGACATTAGCATCTTCTGAAACAAAATCACTCTCAAACCCTAACATTTATCGTTACGTATTCCGTTTTCTTTTGTGAAGATCCCGTTTTCCTTTTTTAATTCAATTTTTTTTTTATCTTATTTTATTATATTTTTCCCTTGGTGAGCTCTCCCTCTGTTATTAATATTTTTTCATCTTTCATTTCATTATCACTAAACTCAATATGTTTCGTTAATGAACTAATTAGCGTGTCAGTGTCTCATAATCAAACATTCTATCTGTGTCAGTAAAATAGCAGACAAAAAGGGGGAGTTAATTATTGGATAATTCCGATGAAAACTTCATTAGTCCCCCCTCTCTTCTTCCTAAAAAATGGGGGAAAAATCGGTCTTTTCAAACTCTCTCTATCTCTCTCCCCTATCGTATTGTACCGTATCGATTATTATCTATCGCTCAATGGGGTAAAAAAGGAGTCCCAGCTGACAATCACCCGCTCACTCACTAGTACTATATATTTTTTGTGAATATTATTAATACCATTATCTTCATGATCTTCTTTTTTTTTTAGATGTGTTAGTGTTTGTATTCCCCTTTTCTCTCTTT
>BOPN01000004.1:420000-445000 GCA_017312705.2 Penaeus japonicus | reverse complement strand
GGAAGTGGTGGTGTTGATAGTGGGTTGAAGAGGAGGAGGAAAAGGAGGGGGAGGAGGAGGAGGAGGAGGAGGAAAATGGAGGAGGAAGAGGAGGAGGAGGAAATAAGGGAGGAGGTTGAGGTAAATAAAGAGAAGGAGAAGGTGGAGCAAGAAGCAAGAGGAGGTGGAGAAGTACTGTATGAGCAAGAGAAGGAAGAGGAAAACCAATAATAATGATATGATAATCATGACGGACAAAATAATCAAACAAGCAACAATGGAAAAAGTAATAATAAAAAGGAAAAAAGAAAATAAAGATTAGTAAAAGAATACGAAGTAAAAAAAAAATGATGAGTTGCAAAATACGACACAAGACGTAGGAAGAGGAAGTCAGTCTGCCACTCCCTCCCCCTCCCCTCCACTCCCCCCAACTTTTCCCGGGAGGAGTGCCATCCTTCCTGTGTGACGCCACTCCCACCGCCATCAAGAGCTGGCACTGATGCTGGCACTCCTAGCGTCAGTTCCTTCTGTACATGGCACTCATGGTATCACCTACTCACACCACGTGACACTCCCAATATGCCATCTATAGACCACATAGCACTCCTAATAGACTCCTAACATCAGTTCCACACACCACATGACACTCCTAACCTCCTTTCTACATACGTCATGACACTCCTGGCATCCCCTAACATACTACATGGCACTCCAAGCATCACATTACCTCTACACACCACACGGCACACATAATATCAAGTATCAACACAGACCCCCCCCCCACACACACCCAACCTACAGACACCCAAACACATACGCTCCTTCAGAACATAATCTAGCACCAAGGTATAAGTAGTAAATGAATATACAAACAAACAAACAAACACGAAGAATGAATAAATGAATGAATGAATAAGAAATAAGTGAAGAAATGAATAGCTAAATAGGTAGATCAATAGCTACACATAAATAAATAAGTGAAGGAATGAATAGCTAATTAGATTTTTTAAAAAATGACATAAATAAACAAGCACAATCATAAACAAATCCGTAAACCATCAAACAGACAAGTAAGCAGGCATATAAATCAACACAAAACCAGACAACCCCAAAAAATCAACAAATAAACAAAAACGAAATACGAGGCCAGACAGCTGATCGGTATCCGAACACAGTATCAATACGGCTGCCGAACGACTCGCCCCTTTATGAGTTGACTCAAGACGAGAGGCGCTCTGACTACTGAACCGTGACGTCATTGGTCTATAGACTCATGAGAAGAGAGAGAGAGAAAAAAGTCTATTTCGATAGAGAGGAGAATATTGGTATGAGGAATATTGATTGTTAGGATATTAACATAGGGAGGCATTGTTTAATATTAAGGTATGACTGCAAAAATAAAATGCTTTTATAATGATTGAGAAGAGCCTTGACATTCGTGTGGAAAATATGAGGTATCATAACGTGAGGGGATTAAGTAATAAAATTATTACTTAATTATTTATTATCAAAAGGGAGAAAAGTTATGATCTATTTCAATTGAGAATATAATATCAACGGAGAATTGTATTTTAAAACTGAAAGAAGAAAAGGGAAGAAAATAATTACTATTATCCCGAATGCATGGAGAAAATGTACATGAGATAATTAATCGTCAAATTATTAAACGAAAAGGGACGATGTGAGGAGATGATTCTTTCGATTACGAAGAAAATATTGACATAATAATAGCACTTTTCTTGTCTCTGTATATGAAGGAAAAGTATGTGAGAACGTGAATGACAAAGAAAGATATAGAGGTAAAAAAAAGTTCATTTAAAGGTACAGAAATACACATAAGAAACAAATACAAACTTTAAACAAAAATAAACATTAAAAAAACAGATACCTAAATAGATTAATAAAGATTAAAGTAAAACCAAAAGCAATTTACATATCTATATTACCCATCGTGCAGAACATTGCAAGACCTTTGCCTAATTATCTGCGTTGGTGAGATCAGTTGCAATTCCAGACAAGACTTAGCTTCGGTAGCGGTAAACTACGAGATACGGAGGTAATTCCGAGAGAGAGAGAGAGAAATCAAACTCGGGTAGGCACCGCTATTCTCAAACGTTTCACATGAAGATCGAGCCAGAAACGTTTCATATCTAAGTACCCTCAAAACATGTTATTCGCTTTCGATACACATAATATTCTGTTCTTTGTTATATCCGCTGCATCTGCTTGCACTTGCATCATCCTTTGACATACCTTCATTTGACTACTAACAAGGCCTTCATCAACCGTCCAGAGAACCAGAACAGCAACAATAAATAATTATATAGACCACGACGAACAATTGCAAATCAAAGACAGAGAGAGATGGAGAGATAATACCACATTGCCAAAAAATTATATTATAATAAAGGAATTGAGATACAGAGGGGTGGAGAGAGAGAGAGGGAGAGAGAGAGAGAGAGAGAGAGAGAGAGAGAGAGAGAGAGAGAGAGAGAGAGAGAGAGAGAGAGAGAGAGAGAGAGAGAGAGAGAGAGAAAGAGATAGATATATAGGTAGATAGAGAGAGATAGAGAGAGGAAGAGAGAGACAGAGATAGATAGATAGATAGAGAAAGAGAGAGAGAGAGAGAGAGAGAGAGAGAGAGAGAGAGAGAGAGAGAGAGAGAGAGAGAGAGAGAGAGAGAGAGAGAGAGAGAGAGAGAGAGAGAGAGAGAGAGAGAGAGAGAGAGAGAGAGAGAGAGAGAAGAGAGAAAGAAAGAGAGAAAGAGAGAAGAGAGAGAGAGAAAGAAAAGAAGAGAGAGAGAGAGAGAGAGAGAGAGAGAGAGAGAGAGAGAGAGAGAGAGAGAGAGAGAGAGAGAGAGAGAGAGAGAGAGAGAGAGAGAGAGAGAGAGAGAGAGAGAGAGAGAGAGAGAGAGAGAGAGAGAAAAAAAGATAGAGAGAGAGAGAGAGAGAGAGAGAGAGAGAGAGAGAGAGAGAGAGAGAGAGAGAGAGAGAGAGAGAGAGAGAGAAAGAGAGACAGACAGAGAGCGAGAAAGCGCTAGAGAGCGAGACCACCAGTAGGGCTGCATAAACAAGGTAGTTAGTGAATTCGAGAACTGTCCAACGGTAATCCTCGATCAACATGGCGGATCAAGCCTAATACCCTCGTGATCGGGATGGATGAGGCCGCCTTCAGACCCCCATTCCTCCTTCCCCCCTCATACCCCTAGTCCCCTCGTACCCCTAGATCCCTAGACCCCAGGACCCCAAGACCCCGGG
Organism: Penaeus japonicus; assembly: GCA_017312705.2. Lineage (NCBI taxonomy): Eukaryota > Metazoa > Arthropoda > Malacostraca > Decapoda > Penaeidae > Penaeus > Penaeus japonicus. The sequence continues at coordinate 441,764 of BOPN01000004.1, read as the reverse complement.
TGAGAAAACGGCTTCTCTCGTCCGCCCGATCGCCATGAAGGGAAACATTCCTCAGACGCGGAGGCGGAGGGGGAGGGGTTAGAGGGGGGGGGGTGGAGGAAGAGGAGGAAAAAGAAGAGGAAGAGGAGCAGGAGCAGAAAAAAAAGAAGAATCACAAAAACAAGATACAGAGAATAGACATTAGTAAAATAAGAGGAGGACGGAAGAAATGAGAAAGAGGAGAAAAAAGAAAAAAAAAATCAAAAGAATATATATGAAAAAAAAAACAAGGAAACGAGCAAAAAAAAAAAAAAAAAAAAAAAAAAAACAGCAAGAAGAGGATGAAAAGATAAACACAAAACCAACAAGGACACGACGAAGAAGAAAGAAATCAAGGTGTTTTGAAGGTCTGCCTGGGTACGTTTTCAAGGATGCATTTGCCTTCCTGCAGTGCAAGGAGGAAGGAGAGTGTGAACATACTTTCTTGGTTTACCGTAACCTAAAAATATAAAAATTGTTAAACCGTGTTATAATGATCTAATTACTTAATTATATAACACTGTGGAAAAGGATAAATAATTTGGTAATAAAAATGTGATAATGAGGCCTGTGCTGCTGGTGATTACAACTGCAATATTTATTTTAAAGATAATATTGGTGATGTTGATAATATTAGTGATAAACATGATAAAAAATATACCAATGCCATTACTAATATACTGTAATAACAATGCCAACAGATACTAAAAGTAATGATAATAATGATAATGATAACAACAATAATAATGATAGTGATGATAATGATAACAATAGCAATAGTACCGATATTGATAATAATAACAACAATAATAATAAAAGTAACAATAATAATAATAATGATAATGATAATAACGGTAAAAATAATGATGATGATGATAATGGCGATGATGATGATGATGATTATGATGATGATAATAATAATAATGATAATGAATAAGATAACAGCAATTATGACAAAATAATAATAAAGACGATAACAAAAATAATTATAATAATAATAAAACTATAACAATGACAAGATCAAGAACAATAATAATAACAGCAATACCAGTATACACAGTAAGTTCGCTTTAAACCCTTCTCCTACATCAAGTCACATGAATTTCATGTACAGGAAAAACAAAAACAAAACAAGAACAAGTCAAGAACATGTCAGAACATAAAAAAAAAACATTCCTTGTCAGAATATTTTTATTCCTCTCTCTTTCCCTCTACCATCGCATCCTCTCTCTATCTCTCTCTCATTTTTCTTCTCTCTCTCTCTCTCTTTCTCTCTCTCCGCGCCCGTTCCCTTGCCTCCCTACTCTCTCCCTTACCTCCCTTCCAAACCCCCTTCGTTACCCCCCCCCCCCCCTCTTCCCCAGGCCGAACCCGCCGCCGCAGCAGGGAAACATTCCAGCACCATCTCTTTCTTATCATTCCCAGATATCCTTTAATTCCTCTTAATGCACTTCTATAACTTCATCAAAGTCGCGGCGGGATCCATGTTCCTTCGAAGTTTCCCTCGCCGCTATCAAGGAGCTTCCCGCGGGCGGATCTGGAATATTAAAAACTTGCAGATAACTCCCCAACTGTGTCGAAATCCGGCGACAGATCGGCGCCTCACCCCTCGAGTTTACGGGACTCGCCCCTCCCCACCCTTCTCTTCCCCTTTTTGCCCCTTTTCTTTCTTTCCTTGGCCTATTTATCTGTTCTTTTCCTGTTTTTTTTATCTCTCTTTTATATTTCTCTTTCTCTCTTCTTCCTTTTTTTTTTTTTTTTTTTTTTTTTTTTTTTTTACTTTCCTTCGTTTCTAACCTTTCTCTTGTGTTCCTATTCTTTATTAAACTTCTCCCTCTACATTCTCTAGCCTTCCTCCCTCCCCTTATATTCTCCACCTTCGTATTTCCCTCCAAGTTTCCTACCTTCTCCTTCCCAACATCTTCCCTCCCCTTCCTCCATACCCCCTTTCTTCCCTTTCTTTCTACCTCCTTCTTCCCTCCTACTTTTCTCCCCTCTCCCCTCCCCCCCCCTATCCCATCTTCCACCCACAGACCAGGAACTCCACAACCGTAACGCAGGAAATCCTTTTCTTTCTTTCTTTCCTTCTTTCTTTAACTCGTTCTTTCCTTTTTCTCCTCGTTTTTTTGTGTGACATAAAATGATTTCTGAATCTGCAAGTTTTGTGCGGCTAGATTCACTCCGATTCACGCAAGATTTTCCCCTCCAGCTGACGGTAGTCGCGCTAGGTTACAATGAGGTGGCGAGGGGAACGGAAAAGGGGTAGGGGATGGGGGAGGGGGAAGGGTTGAGGGAGAAGGCGAAGGGAAGAGGCGATGGGTAGGGCAGAATGGTGAAGGGTAAGGGAAGGGGAGTAGGGCAGATGAAGGGGAGGGGGGTGGGCAGGAGATGGGTAGGGTGGAATGGCGAGGGTAGAGGAAAGGGAGGGGGTACGGCCAGAGGGAAAAGGAAAAGGGGAGGGGGAGAGGGAGAAACACACACACACGCACACACAGAGAGAGAGAGAGAGAGAGAGAGAGAGAGAGAGAGAGAGAGAGAGTTCCGGCTGCGGTGGCCGTCGCGATCAACGTCATAAATGCGATGAAATGTTGACAATCTCGGACTTTTACGGCCGCCGCCAACACCGAAGGAAAAGAAATGGCCGGGAGCAAGAGGTCGGCTGCTCCTTCCTCACTCTTCCTCTTCCTCCTTTTTATCCTCCTTTCTCTCCTTCCTTAATCCTCCTCTTTTTCTCTCTCTCCTCCCTTACTCGTCTTCCTCTTCTCCATCCCTCCATTATTACTCTTCTTTTCACCTCTAATTCCACCCCCACCCCCTCCAAACTCTATCTCTTCGTCGTAATCCTAATCCTCTTCCTCTTCCTTCTATGCCTCCTCTTCCACCTTCATCTCCACCTCTAACTCCACTTCCATCTCCATCTCCATCTCCATCTCCATCTCCATCTCCACCTCCACCTCCACTCCCACCCCCAACCTCACCTCTTCCTCCTTGTCGTCCTCCTACTCCTCTTCCTCTTCCTCCTCTTCTTCTTCCGGCTTCCCTCATGTTTTATTCAAGAAGCAGGTGCATGTGCACAAGGGATGGGAAGGAAAGGGAAGACAGATCAATCAGAGATGGAGGAAGAAATAGGAAGGAATAGGAAGGGGGGAGGAAGGAAGGGGTAGGAGGAGGTAGGAGAAGGAAAGAGGAGGAAGGAGAAGGAAGAAGGAGGAAGGAAGAGGGAAAAAGATAGGGAGAGGGAGCGGGAGAGGGAGATGAGGGGAGAAAGGACAAGGAGAGTAAAGAGAGGGAAAAGAGAGGGAGAGAAGTAAAGATTAAAGAAGATGGTGAGGGAGAAGAACAAAGAGAGATAGTAAGCCAGGTATAGCGAAAGAGCCAAATAGAGAGAGAGGTAAAGAAAGAAGTAGAGAAAGAGAAAGAAAAAAAAACAAGGAAAAAAATCAAAGATGAGAAAGACCCCCCCCCCCAAAAAAAAAAAAAAAAAAAAAAAAAAAAAAAGCAGAGGAAGACTTGAAATAATTCGGCTAAAAACGGCATTACGGCCCAAGTAGTTTTCTCCTGCAGGGGGATACATTACTGCACATCTCAGTTTACTTAAAGAGTAATTTAACTTTAACAGAGAAAACTTTAATTCATCGCAGTCTGGCGTGTGCGCCGCTAAAATGGTGGGTTTGGAAGTCTTTCAAACTCAATGATAAAAAGAGCGGTTAAAAAATAAGAAGGCAAAGACTTTTTTCATATATTCTTTCATATATTTCCCTTATCATTATTACAGATTTTTATGATTATTTTCATCATTAGTGACCATGTTCTATCATCGTAATTTCTTGTTATGTCTGAAGTTTCATAGCTATATTTTTCTTATCATTACTATCATTATCATTAGTCACTGTCAACGTTATAATCATTCTCATTATTGCTAATATCAACGTCATAATTATCATTATTATCATCTTTATCATTATTGCTGTTATTTTTTTGTCATTGTTATTTTCATTGATATCATCATTATCACTTTTACTACCATCATTATCGTTTTCATTATTGTCATTATCATAATCATCACCACTATCAAAATTATCATTACGATAATTATCGTAATTATTACCACATGATTATTATATTACACTCTAATATAACAATGTTTCCTTTCATCTGGCTATCTATTTCTGTAAAGTTTAAAAAAAGGAAAAATATTATGAAGGTATTTCATGGCACCAGGAAGATTGTGCTATATCTTGACAGGAGCTTTTTGGTTGTATTAATCATAAAACATGATTTTCATTCCGTCTCTCCCTCTCTCTCTCTCTCTCTCTCTCTCTCTCTCTCTCTCTCTCTCTCTCTCTCTCTTTACTTCCTTCCGTCCTTCTTTCCTTACTCCCTCCCTCCTCCCTCCCTCTCTCGCTTAACTAACTAAAAAAAAAAAAAAAAAAAATCACATTTACCGGTTCTAACTCGCAACAGCCTTTCAAGTACTATTAAAGAGTTAAGACTTCTGAGGAACTTTATTAGGTCTGATTCACAAGAAGTTTCTAATGGCTCTGAGATCACCGCATAAGTTACCCGAGGTAGGAATGAAATCACGGAAGTAATGATAGTATGGAACGGATGGTGCCATGACCTTCTCTTGCTCTCTCGATCTCGGTTTTTCTCTCTCTCTCCCTTTCTGTCTATCTCGTTCTCTTTCTCTGTTTCTGTCTCTGTCTCTGTCTCTGTCTCTGTCTCTGTCTCTGTCTCTATCTCTGTCTCTGTCTCTGTCTCTGTCTCTATCTCTGTCTGTCTTTTTATTTCATTACACATTCCTTTATCTTCTCCTTCTTTCTGTAATTTTGTTTTCTATGTCATTCCTTTACCTGTCTCTTATTATCCATTTTCTTTCCCTTTGGAGGGGTCTTTTGTATTGATTAACGTCTGATGCATCATCGCTGTCTCTCTTCTTCTTTACTCGACATTTTTGCAATTTTCCTTTGTCTCCTACTCTATTTCTTTTCTTTTGTCTTTTCATTGCCCTGAGTTTCTTGCACATCAGGTATAAGTATATGGAGAGAGTTAACAAAGACTCTATTTATACTATTACTACTATATAAATCTACTCGTTTCAGACATAAATAATTGCATAATAATGGTAATTCTGAAACTTAACAGAGGGTTTCCCTTACTTTTATCGCCATAGGATAATCAGATACATACTTGGTTGGCTTAAACTTGAAGTAATATAAGCTTGGAACGATCTTGCCTCTTTATATCTTATTTCAAGTACTTTTCCTGTTCATGTTATCATTATGATCTAGAGTAGCATTCATAGTAGCAGTGACTTTGATGGTATAGCAATGTTAGACTTACTATCCTTATTATCTTTCTTTCTTTTCTTTCTTCCTTTACCCTATCTCTCTCTTTTTTTCCCTTCCCCATCTCTCCTCCTTTTCACTTCTTTCCCTCTCTAACCCCTTCCCTTCCTCTCCCTCTTTCGAAACACAGTCGACGTTCACAACCGACACAAACTCGACACCACATCGCGCGAGTCCTAAAATTATTAATGATTTATGTCCAATGCCTCTTTTGATAGATGGTCCTGCAGCCTTAATATTAGAGTAAAACTTGCATGGGTGTGCTAACACGAGGTAAATCATTCCCTTGTTTGGCTGAAGGAGGCAGGTCGGGGAGTCAACGTGGAGGGAAAGACTATCCTGAAGGCTGAGAAAGTAATATGAAATGTAGAAATGTATTATTGTACTTGGTGTATATCTTTAAACTAGGCTTTCAATCTCTCTCTCTCTCTCTCTGTCTGTCTCTCTCTCTCTCTCTCTCTCTCTTTCTCTCTCTCTCTCCTTCCTTCCCTCACTCCCTCCCTCTCCCTCTCCCTCCCTCTCCTTCTCCCTCTCCTTTTCTCCCTCAATACTGAACACTATTATTACCTTCTCTTATCGTCATCATAATCATTATCATTAATCTTAACCCTTATCATTCTGGCGTTATTTATGTCATCGCCATGCCTAATTACAAAATCACAGCCAGACCCAATTTTTATATCCATCATTCTATATTCAGAATTCAGCCTTTGTAATTTCCAGGCAAATCAACAGTTTCAAAGGATATTTAAATCACTGTGCATGTTCTAAACATACCATACGCTTATTTCATTCGTAGATCTAGCTTGGCTAATAACAACTGAAACTTTGTAAAACTAATGAAGAGAACAGCAGAGTTCAAATTGTTAATAAAACAGCGAAAGAGAGAATAGGAAAATGCACGAATATGCCGAAGGCCTTTTCCGCTATATTGCTTCTTCAGGGCATAATCATGGCGTTATGTTCCTAAGAAGCAATACAGTGAAAAGCCTTTGGTATATTCGTGTATTTTCCTGTTCTACTATTCATTGTTTAATTTACTATTTGTTCAGCGTGAATTCTTCAACTTTAAGAGAAAGAGGGAAGGAGAAAGAGAGAGAGGAAGAGAGGAAGCGAGGAACAGAGGAAGAGAGGAAGAGAGGGAGGGAGGGAGAAAGGGAGAAAGGGAGAAAGAGAGAGAGAGAGAGAGAGAGAGAGAGAGAGAAAGAGAGAGAAACGGAGAAACAGAGAATCAGAGAAAGAGATATAGATAGGGAGAGGGATAGAGACAGAGACAGACACAAAGAGAAAGAGAGAAGGTGCTCCTGATCTGATTAAACGCCGGGCTGCCTAAAAATGGCCTGTCCACGGTGCAAATCACCTCGTCAGCTGTACCGCTATCAAGTTTAGGAAATCGCTGCTATCGATAAACCTGAGGCGAGAGAACCAGAGAGGAAACCGAGCTTAGGGTCCGAGGGGAGAAGATGGAAGGGGAGAGGAGGAGAAGGAAGGAGAGAGGAAGGGAGGGAAGTAGAAGAGGGAGTAGAAGGGATGGGGGCAATAGCGGGGAAGGAGGAGGGGATTGGGAAAGTAAATAGGGAAATAGAAGGAGCGAGAAGAGGATGAAGAGGAAGAAGAGAAGGAGAGACAGAAAAGGGGTGGAGGGAGAAAGAGGGAAGGGATGGAAAGGAAATGAAAAGAAAAAAAGAAAATGAAGGGACGGGATGATGGGACGAAAAGGGAGGATGGAAAGAGGGAGATTAGGAAGGAAAGAAGGGAATAGGGGAATAAAGAAGGAGCGAGGTTATGAAACAAAAAGATAAAAGACAGGAAAAGTGAAAGAAGGGGAAAGGGAGATAAAGGAGAGGGCGAAATGGGGAAAAGGGAGACAAGGAAAGAGAGAGGATAGCGAAAGAAAGCAAGAGGGAAAGAAAACTAGACGAAAGGAACTGAGTAAGTAGAAAAAGAGAGAGGGAAAAAACGGAAAGACGGGGGAAAAGATGAGAGAAAAGAAAAGAAGAAAGGAAGAAGACCCAGCGTCATCACCCCCCCCCCTCACCCCCCCCCCTCGCGCTCCCCACCGGGCAGTTCAATTCCTGTAAGCGACACTGAAGGAGATGAATGATTCAAATCATCAATTCTCCAACGACAAGGAGACTTGAAGGCGGGGACACGGAAGTTGAAAACTATCGAAGGAGGTTGAGACGATATCCTGACAAATAATCCTGACAGGACGACGTCAGCGCGCGTGTTATAGAGCCGGCAGGAGAAGGGCGGAGGAGGAATGGCAATTGCTTGAGGGTTTGTTTGTGTGGATGAGCAAGTCTGTTTATCTACACGGAAAAAACAACCGCTTGCAAGCACCGGTAAGGAGAATAGGTAAATACGAATAATGCTTTATGACTTTACTAGGCGGATATCAAACAGCGTTTGTGCGTTTGTATGTGTATGTATGTGTGTGTGTGTGTGTGTGTGTGTGTGTGTGTGTGTGTGTGTGTGTGTGTACATATATATGTATATATATATATATATATATATATATATATATATATATATATGTATATATGTATATATATATATATATATATTCTCTCTCTCTCTCTTTCTCTCTCTCTCTGTCTCTCACCTCGTCTCTTCTATCTCCCCTTTCTTATCCTTTTACCCATCCAATCTTTCTCCTATCTCCTATTCCTCGTTCCTTCCCTCCCTCCCTCCCTCCCTCTCTCTCCCCCCACCCCGCTCGCTACCATTATCTTTGTAAATTTCACTGATGAAAGTTTAATCTGTTCCATACTCAAATTACACTCATGTCAATTTAATGTTTTCCTGATGGAAAGACTCAATTTGATACACATGGCGACTGCAGATTCTCTCTCTCTCTCTCTCTCTCTCTCTCTCTCTCTCTCTCTCTCTCTCTCTCTCTCTCTCTCTCTCTCTCTCTCTCTCTCTCTCTCTCTCTCTCTCTCTCTCTTTCCCTCTGTGTGTCGATCTACCTACCCATTCATTTGCCTATAGATTTGATAGGCAAATCCAAGGCACCCATATAATGATATTTTGAAAATCATGAGGAAAAAATATAAGCTTTGATAATAATGGTGTTGTTTATAATGATTATAACGATAGTGATAACAATATGTATATGTAATTTTCATCCAAATCAATGCTCTGAATCAGCGAATAAAAAAGTTTTCACCTTTCAAAGCAAGATGCATTAATTTACCGAAAAAAAACAACAACAGTGGGAAATGAAGGCAAGCTAGCAGTACCATGCGTACCCTTTTCAGATTTGTTAAGCTTTGATATCTGACCGTAATTAAACATTCAGTCCTTTGGAATACGTAATTTCAGAGGGTATGTATAAGCTTCTACTTTCACTTTTTTTCTTTTTTCCTTTTTAAAAGAACTTTTCTCGGAATATCCCTAAAAAGAAAATGTGACAAGGGTCTTATTAGAACATAAAGGTTCCAGGGTGTAGATTTCATTCCACACCCTCGTCTCAGATTTTTCTTCTTCCTCTTTTTTTTCTTTTTTCTTGGGGGGGGGGGAAGGGGGGGGGGGGGGTTGGGTGGTTGGGGAACATTGGTGGAGGTCTTGTGGGGCTTGGGAAATAGGGGTTGGAGTTTGGCGGTTAAGGAAATTGTGAGGTTGTGGGGTTAAAGGAAAGGGTTGTAGGGTTGAGGAAGGTTGAGAAATAGGACTGGTATTGTGAAGTTAGGGGTTAAAAAAATATGAGGTGGGCTTTATGGGGTTAAGAAATAAGTCTTGTGGGGTTGGAGAAATGGTTTGAAGTTGAGCCGCTCAATCCACTCGGCTAATATTTACCAAGGCGTTTCGTTTCGTTTCCTTTGTCTTCCTCTTCTCCTTCCTTCTCTCTCTCTCTCTCTCTCTCTCTCTCTATCTATCTATCTATCTCTCTCTCTCTCTCTCTCATTTCTTTACCTACATCTCCCAAGGATATAAAAGTAATTACCAATAAACTCACATGTCGGAAACTCCCTTTTTCTTATCATTATCTTTCTCACTTTCTTCGCAAGATTTAAATCTCTTTTGCAAGTTCTCCGAGGCTCCAAATTTCTCCCTAAAGTATTTGAAATATTAATTCAATTGGGAGTTCCAAGAATTTTCAGCTGAGATAAGCCACATTTCTTACCATTATAATCGTGACTTCTCGACTTTTCTTTAAATATTATGAGCAATCCTTTAGGCGAGAGAAAAGGAAGATGGTTAAAAAAGAAGGAAAAAAAGTATACCGGTATATCAAAAGAGTGAAAGAGAGAGAGAGAGAGAGAGAGAGAGAGAGAGAGAGAGAGAGAGAGAGAGAGAGAGAGAGAGAGAGAGAGAGAGAGAGAGAGAGAGAGAGAGAGAGAGAGAGAGAGAGAGAGAGAGAGTGAGAGAGAGAGAGAGAGACCGAAACCGAGAGAGATATACCTCCCGAAAATAGCCGCCATTAAGGCGTTCCTCATCGAATTAATATAAATGGAATGTTTATTTCGAATCGTTATCGCAAAGGACCTCCAGCTCGGCACACATTTTTTTCGCTATCGCTCCCTTAGGGACCTGATGGATGAGGTGGTCTAGAGTTCGCTATTTTATTTCTTTTCGGTGTTTTTTAATTCACAGCTGTGATTTCGTTTTTTAATTAAGACTTTTTGAAAATGGATCTAGGGTATCGTTATCGTTTAGTTCATCATATATATATATATATATATATATATATATATAGAGGGGGGAAGGAGGAAGAGGAGGAGGAGGAGGAGGAAGAGGAGGAGAATACGAAAAAGAAGGAAAAGTGGAAGGAAAAGAAGAAAGACCGGGCTTTCTTGAGAGCGAGAGAGGGAGGGAGGGAGGGAGAGGGAGAGAGAGAGAGAGAGAGAGAGAGAGAGAGAGAGAGAGAGAGAGAGAGAGAGAGAGAGAGAGAGAGAGAGAGAGAGAAAGAGAGAGAGACACACACATGGTCTTCCATGGAGAAGAAGGAGGAGGAAGAGTGGGAGGGGAGAAGAAGAGGAGAAAGTGGTCAAGTCAGCGGTTTTTCCACGCTGGGTCTTAAATGTTGAGCCATCGCTTCCTGGAGTCTACCCCCACCCCTACCCCCACCCCCTCTCTTTTTTATGGGGGGTAGGGCCCTTTTCTACTCTTCTCCCTTATCTTTTCTCCCCTTTTTTCCCCCTCTCCCGTCACAATTTAGCCCTTAACTACGTCAAAACAGCGGAACAAAAGAAGGAGATTGTTGGCCTGAAGTCTCAACGAGAAGATCTACATCTTTCTTATAACTTTTGCATAAGCTTTTTGACTGTGAGAGAGCTCTTTGAATTTGAAGGAGCTCTTTGAATTTGACTTTGAAGTAGCCCTCTGACTTTGAATGAGCTTATGACTTTGGATCGTCTTTTCGAAAGAGTTCTTTGACTTTGTCTCTAACACACACACACACACACACACACACACACACACACACACACACACACACACACACACACACACACAAAGTCAAAAGAGCGCTTTGACCAAGTTACTCACCATGACTCTCCAGGAACTCCCAAGCCAAAGGACACACGGAGGAAGCGAGCAAGGGAAATGTATAGGCATTCGGGGATAAACGGACGGCAGGAATGGTAGGGGGAATGGGGAAACAAAGTGGAAGAAGAGAGGGGAATGTGGAAACAAAGTGGAAGAAGAGAGGGGAAATGGGAGGCAAAGTGGAAGAGGGGAAGTACAATCGCATAATGGAATACGAAGGACATAGGTTGAAGGGAAAGGACCCTGCCGATGACCACCAAGAGGTATGGTTATCCTTAGAAGAGGGTGAGGGAATTGATACTGGGGGTGGGGTGGAGGGGAGAGAAAAGGAGGAGGAGAAGAGGGGAATGACAGGAAGAGAGAGAAGAGGGAGAGAAGGGGAAGGAAAGAGAGAGAAGGAAGGAAGGAAAGAAGGAGAAGGAGCAAAGGAAGAGGGTGGGTCAAACAAGGGGATGGAAAAGAGAAAAAAAAGTAGCTAGGGGATAAGAAAAGTGGGAAATCAGAAAATCACAAGAAAAAAAAGAAAGAAATAAGAATAAGACGGAGAAGGCGAGGGGCAGAGAGAACAGAAAGGAAGAGGGCGAGGGGAAATACAAGGGCGCTAGAATGGCCCTCTAATGCTACTCTGTCATCATTACTCCAGAATCGGGTCCTTCCCCTCTATCACACAACTTCTCGCAGAGCTGTGTTGACGAGCGGCATGTCGCTGGCGATCGCTACTGCGTTTCGTAATAGGAATAATTATGGTAGAAAAAAAAACTTCAATTGACAAGTAGCTCGAGATAGACAACGCTATAGCATTTCGTAACAGGAATAATAATAATAATGGTAAAAATCGGGTATTGGATAACTCGAGACTGATAGGGATAGACATCGACATAAGAGGAATTATGATGAAAAAAAAATCGGTTGATAAATAACTAGGAGCTGATAATAATAGACAGCGCTATTGTATTTTGTTGTAGAAATTATTATAAAGGTAAAAAAAAAGAAAAATAAACTTCACTTGATAGACAGCTCGAGACTGATATTGATAGACAGTGGTACTGTATTTAGTTAATCAATAATTATAATGGTAAGAAAGACTTCGGCTGATAGATACTCCGAGACTGATACTGATAGACAACGTTACAGCATTTCGGAATAGGAGTAATACTGATTAAAACAAAAGAAAAAAACTTTGGACGGTAGATAGCTCGGGACTGACACTGTGATAGACAACGATCGTGATTGTCTTGGTATAAATGTTGATCATGAACTGTTGTAATTGCAGTTGTGGTGAAGCTGTATGAACAAAGTTATGGTAATAGCACTTGCAGGAAAAAGTTTATAATGGCAGGCGGGGTGGTGGTGGTGGTAATGGGGGTGAGGAGGAAGAATGAGGATGACGATGAGGAGGAGTATGAGGAGGAGGAGGAGGGGAATTAGGAGGGAGGGGAGACGGGGAATAGCAAAAGGTAAGAGGAAAATGGATTTGAAAAAGAAGAAAAAAGAGAATGAAAAAGGATCCGAAGGAGGAAGAGGAAGAAGAGAAACCGGAGACAGGGAGCAGGAGGAAGCGGATAAACGAGGAGGAGATGAAGAAGAAACAGACAAATTCATGAGAGTAATTCAGTCTATTTTTTTCGGCCATTAAAGATGAAGTTCCCAAATTATAGGCCTATAAAAGCCAACCAAACTCGACTTAAAATGCAGATGTGAAAAAAGATCCTAACGACCCAAACAAGTTATTCCACTCAAAGCTCATTTCGGCAAACAACAAAAAATAGATATGACACTCATAAATGTTCTTAGATACATGTTCTAAAAGGACATGCAAGAGCAGCAAATCCCACACCAATTGCGATCGCTAATCTCACTCAACAGGTGAAATTGCAGGTCTGTAAATGTCGGGTTATAACACATGCTACATAATATTGGAAGAATAAAGTATCTCGTCAAAAAATGTTTTAAAAATGAGACAACTTTTATTTTTGTTTTGTTTTTGTTTTGTTTTGTTTTTGTTTTTTTCTCTGGGTAATTGCAGGAGTAAGGTGAGTACGGGCGTTGTGCAAACTACTTGTAAGTTTCAAAAGGGTACATATTGCTCCATACATACACATACACACACACACACACACACACACACACACACACACACAGACAGAGAGAGAGAGAGAGAGAGAGAGAGAGAGAGAGAGAGAGAGAGAGAGAGAGAGAGAGAGAATAGAGAGAAAGAGAACACAAACGAATACCAAAATGCTTATCTAAACTGGAAAACACCAAACCGAGATATATATGTGGCATTTCTAAGCCACTGTAAAAATGTACAGAAAAGCAGAAATGTGTGAGCCAATCCTTGCAAAACAAAGCCGGATAAAAGAAAATACATAGAAAGAATATGCAGATATGCCCTCCCCCTCAACAGTTATTTTTTCTATCTCTCGCTCCCTGACCCAATCTATGAGTTAAAGCCAGTCCATCATAAACAAATGAATGATCTGACGTGACAAAAATGACAAATATATATATATATATATTATATATATATATGTATATATATATATTCTTTTAAATGAATAGTTCATATTATGGATGATATCGATAATAATGATCATAATAACAAACAATAATAATATTCTAAATTATTATAAATTATATCAGTACAGTAGTCGTAGTAATCCTGATGATGACAACAAAATGCAATACAAGTTTGAATAATAACAACAATGATAAAAAAAAACACAATAGTCATTATGATAACAACAGCGATAAATCATAATTGTAATATCAATAATGATAACATTAGTGATAATAATAGTGATAATAATAACGGTAATGATAATGATAACAGTAAATCTACCTCAACAACTACAACTACTGCCATATCACTGCTGCTACTACCAAGGCAGCAAATAAGCCATTAAGGAAATAGAGAGAAGGAAAGAGGAGCAAACACAAGATTTTTCGTGGGGGTTGGGGGGGGGGGGGGTGTACATGAAATAACCGCCTGTTTAGAGAAAATTACCCCCGTCATATCTCTCGCTTTAGCACTCCTATCCTCCCCCTCCCTCGCCCCCGCTTCCAATTTCGTCTCGAATCCAATACTCAACACGTTTTGATATGTGTGTAATCCTAACCTAATACAATTTTGCAAAATCGCCCAGGATCTAATTCAGTGTGGGAACTTGGAATAATGTGCGTGTTCCCTTTCTCTTTCTCTCTTTCTTTTCTTCTCTTCTCTTCTTTTATTCCATTTTTCCTTTCCTGTTTCGTTGATTATTCTTCTCCCATTTTTATCCTTGTTCTTATTCTTCTCATCTATTATATCTCCTCTTTCTCTTCTACTTTTATCACCTCGGCCTTTATTCTTTCATTTCTTCACCCTCTTCATCCTCCTTTTTCCCTTTTTCTTACTTACCTACTTTCTCTCAAAAAAAGAAAAAAAAGAAAAGAAAAGAAAATCTATACCGTATATCTCGTGTACCTCAGTGTCCCTTCATAGTATACTTTTCATGGTATACTTTTGTGGAAAAGAGTACTCAAAATCGGTATCTTAATTTTTTTTCAACTCTCATAACAAATAAATTATTACCAAAGTAAACATTTTCTACCCCGCCTCCCCTCCCCCTTTACCACCACACACTGATAACAGCTATCTTTAGACACGCAACGAACAGTACCACTTAAGGAGTGTAGATTTACCATGGAAGAATCCTCAAATTATTTTTAAAATCTCATAAAACGACATGTACCTGTACCATCTTTTTTTTTTTTTTTTTGGGGGGGGGGGTGAGAAGGAGAGGGAGACGGAGATGAAGAGGGAGAGAGAGGGGGAGTGGAAGAAGAAGAAGAAGAAGAAGAAGAAGAAGAAGAAAAGAAGAAGAACAAGAGAGAGAAACTGACAGAGGCATACAGAAAGAAAAGAGAAAGAAAGAAAGGAAGGAGAGAGAGAGAGAGAGAGAGAGAGAGAGAGAGAGAGAGAGAGAGAGAGAGAGAGAGAGAGAGAGAGAGAGAGAGAGAGAGAGAGAGAGAGAGAGGTCTAGACAAACCAGAGACCGAAAGTGATCCGAGACCGACAAGGGAGACCGAGGGAGATGCACCGCGTCAGCAAAGATCACTTCCCCGGCCGCCCATCAGCCCTACAAACATAGGCTGAGAAGAGGGGAGAGGGAGGAAGGAGAAAGAGGGTGGAAGAGAGGAGGGAAAGACAGGGGTAGAAGAGGGAATTGGAAGGATGGGGAGATAGGAGGGAAGAAGATAGAAGTTAGAAGAGGAGAAAGGCGGAGAAGGGAATAGAGGGGAGATGGGTGACGAAAGAAAGGGGAAAATAAGATAAGATAAGTAGGAGAGGAGAGGGAAAGGGGAAGCAAGGAAAAGGGAGGAAGTAGTAAAACGGGAAAAGGGGAAGGAGAAAAAAGGGGAGAGGGAAGAATGAGAAAACAGGGATAAGGAAGGAAAGGGAGGAAAGAAAAAAGGGTAGAGAGGGAAGGAGAAAAAGTGGGGGAGGAGAGAAAAGGTAGAGAAGAGAGTAATAAATATAAATTAGAGAGAGCAGGGAGGAGATAAGCAAAACGGAAGTAGGGAAAGGAGTAAAAGAATGTGGAGAGGATTGAAAAGGGAGGAAGAAGAGAATGAGGGGAAAAGGAAAAGGGAGGGAAAAAGAATGGGAAAGGGAAGGTAAAGAGACGGAGAGAAAAGGGACGAGAGGAAAAGGAGAGAAAGAAGGAAAAAGGGGAGACGAGAGGAAGGAGAAGGGAAAGGGAGAGCAAGAAAAGGTGAAAACAAAGAGAAAAAGAGAGGAAAATATCTTTGGGGATCCTCATTCCCCTGAGCCTTCTACTCTACTCCTCTTTCTTCCTCTTCCTCCCTCTCTGCCTTATAGTCCCCCTACTTCCCTGTCCCTCCTCCCCCTCCCCCATATTCTTCCTCTCCCCCTGCCCCTCCTCCCCTATGCTTTCTCCCATTTCCTCCTCTCCCCCTGCCCCTCTTCTCCTTTCCTCCTCTCCCTCTGCCCCTACTCCCATATTCTCCTCTCACCCTACCCCTCCTCCCCTTCCCTCCCCTCCCCCCTCACATCCATTCGCAAGTCTCTCTCGGGAAGTTTCTATTGCGTGTTCAGGACATTCAAGTACTGCGAAAGGAAGACATTGAAGGAAAACTTTCAAGTGTCTCAGCAAGACGGTCGAGGAGTTTCGGCAATAAATATTGATCTTTTGTTCGCAAGTGCGAGTTTTTTTTATCCTATTTTGTTTATTCGTTTTATCTCTTTTTGTGTGTGTGTGTGCATTTTGAAGTGAGTGGAGTGGGTGGGAGTTTTTTCTCTTCTTTTCTTTGTTTTATTTCTTCAACGTGCAAACTCTTACACACATAGATACATACACATACATAAATGTGTATTGGTATGTGTGTATATATATGTATATATATATATATATATATACACATATACATACACACACAACACCCCCTTTCCCCACCACCCCTCCCACTGCCCTGCTTTCGCACCCTTTTCTTCACTTCCGTCTTACCCCCACTTCCCTTTCCATCTCACCCCCCCCACCACCATCTTCCCATCCCTCCCCCCTCCTCCTCCCCTCCCACCGTCTCTCGCCGCGCCTCCCTCGACTGAAGTCAAGTTCATCAAATACTTCTCGAACAAGGATCACGGGACTTTCATCTCGCGCGGGAGAGGCTGAGATTGAGGCTGCCGCGAGCAAGCCCTCTCTCGCTCTCGGAATACTAATGACAAAGAATCATACACGTTTAAACTTGGAATCCCTCTTTAATACTCTCTCCTTTGAGCCCTCTATTGGGCATAAGTCAAACCCGGGTGTATGTGCGGGGTATGTGGGTGTGGGTGTGGGTGTGTGTGTGTGTGTGTGTGTGTGTGTGTGTGTGTGTGTGTGTGTGTGTGTGTGTGTGTGTGTGTGTGTGTGTGTGTGTGTGTGTGTGTGTGTGTGTGTGTGTTTATTTCACCCTCCCTTCCTCCCTTTGTCGGATTCCTCCCTCTCTCCCTTTTATTATCGGGTATATCTCTTTTTTCCCGTCTTCCCCCACCTCCTTTCCCTCCTTCTCCATATTCATTCCCACTCCCTCCATTCCCTCCCGCTCCCTTCTTTGCCTACCCTTCCCTCCTTTTATAAGTAACCTCCCTCTAGTCCCCCCCTCCCACCCACATCTGACCCCACTTGCCCCCTCTTATTATTACGCCTTTCCCCTCGTCGCGTTAATCTGCTCAGGGTCTTCTTTCTCCGAAGCCCTGACAAAAGGCTTGTTCTTTGGGTTCTGGTCTTACTAACGTTTATTATTTACATATTTATATTGACTGTATATGTATACATATATACATACATACATACATACATACATATATACATACATACACACACACACACACACACACACACATATATATATATACACACACACACACACCAATGCCTCAGTCCACCAATACTCAAACACAGTCACTTATTCATTTGTTGCTTCGGACGCCAAGGACCACTGAGCCGCGTCCCCAAGATGACTGGCAAAAGACATACATACATACATATATATATATATATATATATATATATATATATATATATATATATATATATATTTATATATATATATATATATATATATATATATATATATATATATATATATATACATATACACACACACACACACACATACACACACACACACACATACACACACACACACACACACACACACACACACACACACACACACACACACACACATATACATATATATATATATATATATATATATATATATATATATATATATATATATATATGTATATATATATATATATATATATATATATATATATATATATATATATGTATATATATATATATATATATATATATATATATATATATATAAATATATATATATATATTAGAGAGACACACACGCGTGTGTGTGTATCTATTTATTTATCCATTCATCTATATACGAGATATGAAACGAAAAAAAAGTAAAATAAAAAGGAGGCACTTGTGTGGTTTTTGCTTATAAGTCTTCCCTTATAAGTTTGCTTATAAGGGAAGCCAGTAACAATTCCGTTACCTTAAGCGTGTAAGTCTAAGTCCTGCGTTGTTATTTGATATCTGTCTGTCTGTCTGTCTGTCTGTCTGTCTGTCTGTCTATCTGTCCATCCATCTCCCACTCTCTACCTATCTATCTATATATCTATCTACATATCTATCCATCTATTTCTGTTTATCTATCGGTCTATCTGTTTACCTGTATCTCTCTCTCTACCCAGCTATCTATCTGCCTACTTACGTACTTATGTGTCTATATACGTTTGCTTGTGTGTCTGCCTGCATGGCCCTCTCTCTCTTCATCTGTTTCTTTTCCCCTTCACTACTTCTCTAATGTTCTGCTCCTCCATTCGTTATCTCTGCTCGGACACTCGCCTTCTTTTTTTTTATTTTTTTTTACATTCCAAACCATTTTTCACCTTCCCTTGCTCCTTTCGTATGTCGAACGTCTTCCAGGAAAAATGGTGCTGGCCGTTCCTCCCCTTCTCTCTCTCTCTCTCTCTCTCTCTCTCTCTCTCTCTCTCTCTCTCTCTCTCTCTCTCTCTCTCTCTCTCTCTCTCTCTCTCTCTCTCTCTCTCTCTCTCTCTCTCTCTCTCTATCTCTCTCTCTCACTCTCTTTTTCTCTCCATTTCTTCCTTAACCTTTCTATTTTCCCTCCAATGACCCCTCACCCCTTCTCCACCTCCCTTCCCCATCCCCCTCCCTCTCCCCCTCGATGCTTCCCTTCTGATGGCTCCTCTGCATTTCCCCATTCTTCTCCCACTCCCCCTCCCTGCTTCCCCTCTCATGACCCCTCTCCCTCCGTCTCCTCTCTTCACCTCCCTCTCATGACCCTTTCCCCCCTATCCGTCTCCCGTCCGATGGCCCCTTTCCCTCTCCCTCCTCCCGTCTGATGACCTCATTCCCCCCTCCCCCCTCCCGTCTGATGATCCCTTTCCTCCTCTCCGTCTCCCCTCTCGTGACCCCTTTATCCCTCTCCGCCTCCCCTCTCATGACCTAACCTTACCGCAGCTCATAAGATCTCGCGACCTCAGGATACACAAATCACCAGAATTAAGTTTATGGATATTCTGATTTTATGGGTTGATCTTAATCCCAAAAGGAGGAGCCGGCCAAGGAGAGGAAAAGATGGAGGAAGGGAGGGGAGAGACAAAGGGATAGATAGAAGGAACTGGGAAAGGGTGGAAGGGAGGGAGGAAGGGAGGGGAAAGACAAAGGGATAGTTAGGAGGAACTGGGAGAGGGTGGAAGGGAAGGAGGGAGGGAAAACTATTGAAGATGGGAGAAGAAAGACGAAAAGGAGGGACAGATATAAGGAGTGAGAAGGGAAGAATTGAAGAAAGAGAGAAGGATAGAAGGAAGGGAGGAGGGAGGGAGATTGGAGATGGGTGAAGATAAAAAAGGGAAATATAGAGAGGGAAAGATAGAAGGAGGAGGTAGAGTGTAGAAGGAAGGGATGGAGGGAAATGGATAGGGAGTAAGAGTGAGTGAAGACGGAAGGAAAGATAGAAGGGAGAGGATAGAAGGAGGTGGGATAGGACAGAAGTAAGATAGGAGAGAGAGAAATGGATGAGAATGACAAGAAGACAGAAGGATGGGATAAAAAAAAATAGAAGGAAGGATGAAGGGAGAGGGAATGGAAAGAAGAGGGGAAGTAAACGAAAAAAGAGAAAGGAAGAAAGAGAGGGAAGTAGAAGGGAAGAAAACAAGAAGGGGTCAACATTAGTATGCACGCCGCTAGCTTTGACCCTCCGTTATCAAAGGTGCTACACATCTCAGCACGGACTCGTCTTTTTTCCCGTCTATAGGCCTAAAAGAGATCAAGGCACGGGGTGGGAATATAACTTGAGAAAGCTAAAGATGGTGTAGTTTCATCGCGTTTGTGTAAATGGGGGGGTTTATCATTAAACTATCATCACTATATATGATGTAAACTGTCTAAATCTTTGCTAACATCAACATCAAAACATTGTCATCATAATCATCATCATCATCATTATCGTTCTTTTTTGCTATTTTTATTATCATACAATCATTTGTCAAGTGCCTTATGTATTTCATCATTATCATCAATATTACCACCGTGACCTTTATCAACATTATCGTCATCGTCACTTGTTGATTAATCAATCTTATTAATCTCTTTGTATCCGCCTCGTATTACATCACTATTACTATCACCATCAGAATCACCATCATCACCCTTATCATGACGCCGATCAGGATTCACAAAACATCCTCCATTAATCATTTCAGTTTTGCTACTACTCCTGTTGTTTATTCTTTATTAACGGTTGCTCCCTTCTGTTTCCCCTTCCTTTATCATCTGTTTCCCTTCGCCCTTTTTACTCCATTTTCTGCTCCCCTTTCGTGGTTCAGCTGATTTCCCTCTGTTTGG
Source organism: Penaeus japonicus (assembly GCA_017312705.2). Taxonomy (NCBI): domain Eukaryota; kingdom Metazoa; phylum Arthropoda; class Malacostraca; order Decapoda; family Penaeidae; genus Penaeus; species Penaeus japonicus. The sequence continues at coordinate 421,456 of BOPN01000004.1, read as the reverse complement.
CTCCCCTCTGCTTGACCCAGCTGTCTCCCGTCCTTCCTTCTGACGGCTGAAGATTAAATAAAGACGGTGTGTGTGTGTGTGTGTGTGTGTGTGTGTGTGTGTGTGTGTGTGTGTGTGTGTGTGTGTGTGTGTGTGTCTGTGTTGTGTGTGTGTCTTTGTGTTTGTGTATTTCTATATGCGCAGATCTATATGCCTATCTATCCTTCCATTGATTTGTCAATCTTTCAACCCATTAGTCACTCTATAAATCTATCTATCTATGTATACCTCCACAAACACACAAACAAAACCACAATCTTTACACAAAATCCAAGTGTGTGTGTGTGTGTGTGTGTGTGTGTGTGTGTGTGTGTGTGTGTGTGTGTGTGTGTGTGTGTGTGTGTGTGTGTGTGTGTTGTGTGTCTGTGTGTGTGTGTTGTGTGTCTGTCTTGTGTGTGTGTGTGTGTGTGTTGTGTGTGTGTGTTTGTGTATTTCCATATGCACAGATCTATATGCCTATCTATCCTTCCATTAATTTGTCAATCTTTCAACCCATTAGTCACTCTATAAATCTATCTATCTATGTATACCTCCACAAACACACAAACAAAACCACAATCTTTACACAAAATCCATGATTAATATCCACAGAAACCATGAGAACGCCATGACCAACGCCACCTATCTCCATCCTCCTCCCTCCCCCATGCCCTCCCCCCCTAGTCTCCTCGTACCCCTTCCTCCTTGGTGCCCCTAACGCCCCCCCCCCTCCCTCCCCCCGTATCTCTTCCCACAGCGACATCCTCATCCATCAGTGTGACAGGGGAAGGGAAGGGGAGGGAGGGGTAGGGGGAGTGGGGAGGGGGTGTTGGAGTCCCTAACACCCCAAGCTACTTCCGGGGAGGGAGGGTGGATTTGGGGGAGGGCGGAAGATAACATACGCATTGCATTGGGGTTAGGGAGGGAAGGGTGGTAGGGGATAAAGCAGGAGGAGGGGAGGGGAGGGGAGTGGAGAGGGAAGTATACAGGGAAAGGGAGGATAAAAGAAAGGGGGAGAGAGAGGAGGGAATACGGAGGCGAGGACAGGGTACAAGGGGAGGAGGGGAGGGAGAAGGGCAAGGAGGGGCCTAGAGAAAGAGAGGAGGGGGGGGGGGTACAGACCACACCGGGTGATGAGTAATCCTCGTGTACACCAAGGCTCAGCCGCGTACAGTGCACACGTTTGATGAAAGCGGGAAAGGGAAAAGGGGAGAGGGAGCGCTATTTGTTAAATAGAGAGGGTAAAGGAGGAGGAGGAGGAGGAAGGTAATATATGCTGAGGGGGAGAGGGAGGAAAGGGGTAGCGGGGGGAAGCTTCGAAATGCCTTGGAAGGGAGGGGAGGGGGAAAAGGGGGAGGGGGAGATATTTGGGAAAGGAGGGGAAGGAGGGGAATCATGATGCATGTAAAGGGTTAATTGGTATGGAAGTGTATTGCGT
>BOPN01000004.1:402500-415000 GCA_017312705.2 Penaeus japonicus | reverse complement strand
GAAAAGGAAAAATCCTTTTCTGTTGCGGAGGCTGGCCGGCCAGACATATCAAATTAAAGGGGAATACAAGTAGAAGAGAGAGAGAGAGAGAGAGAGAGAGAGAGAGAGAGAGAGAGAGAGAGAGAGAGAGAGAGAGAGAGAGAGAGAGAGAGAGAGAGAGAGAGAGAGACTGAGAGATAAAGAAATAGACAGACAAACAAAGACAGCAATAGATATACAGAATGAAACAGACAGACACACAGACTGAGACAGAGCAGAGAGCCAAAATCAACGTCGAGGCCAGCAGGCAGAATGGGAGATAAAAGAACAAAAAGATAAGGGCGAGGAAGAGAACAAGCATGTCCAGTCATTTCCAGGCACACCGCAATTAGCCTCAAGTCAAGCGTCCGAAAAGGGTTAGCCATCCGAACCGACTGGAGAGGGGGGGGGATGGGAAAAGGAGGAGGGAGAGGGGAGGAGAAGAGAAGAGGAGAGGGAGGGAGAGAGGAAGAGCTGTGAAGAGGGGGAAAGGGGCGGAGAGGAGTGGGCGGGAGGGGAAGAGAAGGTGGAGAGGGAGGGAGAATAAAAGAGGGAAGAGAGAGGAAGGAGTAGAGGGAGAAGAGGGAGAAAGGAGGACGGGTAGGAGAGGGAGGGAGAATGAAAGAGGGAGAGAGGGGGAAGAGGAGGAGGGAGGGAGAGGGGAGGAGGAAAAAAATGGAAAGCAGGAGCACGAGAGAAGAGGAGAAGGAATAAGTAAATTAGGCGGGGAGAATCTAAGGAGAGGGAATGAGAGGGGTAGAGGTAAGTGCAGAAGGGAAATGAGGAGAGAGGGGAGGGAAGTTAGAAGAGGAGGAGAAGGAAGAGAAGAGAGGAAAAGGAGTATAAGGGAGAGAAATAAGGAGTAAAGGGGAGTGAAATGCGAAGAGAAAAGAAGACGGAAAGAGAGGCGAGAAGAAAGAAAATGCAGAAAAAAAATCGGAAGAAACAGCAACGAAAAAAAACGAGATATTGGAACAACCAGAAAGCGGAGTGGACAAAACGAGAGGGGAGAGGGCGGCAAAGGAGAGGAGAGGGGATGGAAGTGGGGGAGACAGCAAAAGTGGAGGAGGGAAATTTTGCAGGAAAAATGGCCTACGCGGTAATGGGGTAATTGGAAAAGAGGAGAAAAAATCTTAGGCGTACAGCGGGAAGAGAAAGAATACGGACGAATAAATAGAAATAATAGAAGCACATGATAAAGGAAGGAGGGAGAGAAAAAAAGAGAAAGAGAGGGAGAGAAAGGTAGATGTAACAACCCTCCCCCCTCCCCTTCTCACCCTTTACTAATATTACGGCTGTTGCTAAGCCGCCAGAAATGCGTAAATTTCACTCCCTCCCTCCCTCCCTACGTCACCCTTTCCCCTTTCTTCCCATCCTCCCTGTCCCCATCTTCCCCATTCCCTTTCCTCTCTTCTTCCACTTCCCTTCCCTTTCCACCCCCAGCACCTCGCCCCCCCACCCCTCACCCCACTCCAATACTCCACTCTTCCTCTCCATCCTCCTCTCCCCTCGCTCATCCCTTCCCCTTACTCCTTCCACCATTCTCACCCTTCCTCTCCACCCCCTACCCCTAATCCCCATCTTCTCCTCTTACTCCCCCTACCCTCTCCAAAACCCTGTTATTTCCATCCCTCTCCCTCCATATCCTCCCCTATATCCCCATCCCTATCCTACCCAGCCCCATCCCTACCACCCCTAACCACTCCCATACCTCCCCCCCTTCCCCCCTCCCCGCCTCTACCCCCCCCCCCCACCCTCCCAGCGTCTTCAAAGAAAAGCAAAAGCAAAGACGAGGATATTGAAGACGCAACCGAGAAGCCAAGTGAGCAATTAATCCTAATCCCAATCACGGAAGGTCTATTATGAATCGGCCAGACGTCAAGGGGAGGGGGTGGGTGGGATGGGTGGGGGGGATAAAAGAGGGGAGGAAGAGGGGGGACTCGTGATCTTTCCTGCCCCCCCCCAAAAAAAAAAAAAAGGAGGCTAGAGGAACAATCTTCGGGGAAACTCCTTGGAGGAAAGTGAAACTCTTGGAAGAACAGACCTTCCGGCTTTTCTATTTTGATAGAGGAGAAGGAAGAAGAGAAGAACGAAGAAAAAGGAGGAGGAAGAGGAGAAGAATGAAGAAAAAGGAGGAGGAAGAGGAGAAGAACGAAGGAAAAGGAGGAGGAAGAGGAGAAGAAAGAAGAAAAAGGAGGAAGAAGAGGGAAGAGGAGAAGAAATAAGAAAAGGAAAAGGAAGAGGGAAGAGAAGAAAGAAGTAAAGTAGGAGGAAGAGGGAAGAAGAGAAGAAATAAGAAACGGAGGCGGAAGAGGGAAGAGGAAAAGAAATATGAAACGGAGGAGGAAGAGGGAAGAGGAGAAGGAAGAAGTAAGGGAGGAGGAAGAGGGAAGAGGAGAAGAAAGGGAGGAAGAAGAGGGAAGAGGAGAAGAAAGATTAAACGGAGGAGGAAGAGGGAAGAGGAGAAGGAAGAAGAAACGGAGAAGGAAGAGGGAAGAGGAGCAGAAAGAAGAAACGGAGGAGGAAGAGGGAAGAGGAGAAGAAAGAAGAAAAGGGGAGGAAGAGGGAAGAGGAGGGAAAAATGAGGGAGGAAAAGAGGAAGATGAGGAGGAAGAGCGAAAAATAAGTAGAAGAGGAGGAGGAGAAAAGGAGGAAGAAGAAGGAAGGGAGGAGAAAGAAGAGAAGGATGCGGGGAAAATGAAGGTGGAGAAATTAGAAAAAAAGGAGGAAAGGAGCAGAAAAAAGGAAGGGAAAGAAGAAGGAAAAAGAAGGGAAAGAGGAAAAGGTGGACGAGAAAGAGAGAAAGAAAACTAAGGATAGGAAGGAAGTATAGGAGCGAAGAGGATGGAAGAGGAGAAGAAAAGAAAAAAGGGAAGATCGAGTAGGAAGAGGAACAAGGGAAGGAGGAGAATGAAGAGCAAGAGGAGGAGGAATACGAGAAGAAATAGAAAGAATAACAATAGGAAGAAGAAAATATATTAAAAGGAAACCAAATAACTAAAAGAAAGGTGAAATAACAAAATTAAAAAGGAATAGAAGGATAAATAACAAAACAGAGAGAAAAAAACACGATAAAAGGAAACGAAGGATATGGTAGAGGAAGGAAAGAATGAGAAAGGGAAGGGGGAAGCACCATACAATAACTATTCTCGCTGAAGGATTTGGAAAGAGCGATAGCAATCTGTGAACGGATCCATGGAATATAGCTGAGTTATGGAGATGCTTCGCCTTCCAGTGTGTTTATTTCTTTTATGTCTATCTTTTCGTTCTCTTCCTGTTTGTCTGTCTTTTTTCTTTTCCTTTTCCCCTGTCTGTCTGTGTCTTTCTTACTCTTGCCTGTTTCTTTCTTTCTTTCTTGCTCCTTCTGTTTGATTTTCTATTTTTTTTGCTGTCTGTTTGTCTCTATGTGTCTTTTTTTCTCTTATATTGTCCATGTTTTTTTTAGCATTTTCTCTGTATGTATCTGTCTTTCTCCTGTCTGTCTGTGTCTTTCTTTCTCCTTCTGTCTGTCTGGTGTGTTCCTTTTTTCTCTCTTTATTTTGTCCCGTTTTCTTTTCACTCTAACATTGCATTTCTCTCTTTCGCTCCATGTCTTAATACTGCTGTCTACTTACACATTCATATCTATCTATATATCTACCCATACTTTCTGAATCTCGTTTTGCTCCTCCCTCTTTCCCTCTAATCTTTCTTCCTTGTTTAACCCACATTCCTCCTTCCCTTTCTTCTGTCCATTACTCACTCTCCCTCACACCTTTTATCCCTCATTCTCACACCTCATACCCCCCCCCCCCTCTCATACTCATAATCAACATCGATTGACTCTTGGTTACTGACCCTCCCCTCTACTCCCTCTTCCCATATGCCCCCCACCCCCACCCTTCGCCTCATTCCTAATATCTCTCCTTCTCCTCCCACTCTCCCCTTCTCCCCTTCTCCCCCCCCCCCCTCTCCTTCTCCGCCTGCCTCCCATACTTGCATATCCCGAGCATTCAGGAACAACCCCTTCGCTAATTGCAAACACTTTAATCAACACGCCCTCGATCAGACCATTGCAATCGGAGCGTTGAGATTGCCACCGGCCTCCTCTCCTCCCTTGCAACGCTCGATTATTGCAAGCTTAAGTAACAAGCCTTCTCTGCTCTGAGGCAATATGCACTTGATCCACATACACGCCTTCAATGTATGTATCAAACTAGATGAAGAGAAATTGTAGATTAATTAATCAATGAGTGATGCATAAGTGGGAAAAAATAATTGACAATTAAACTGATAACAAATAAAATTATCTAATATCAGAATAATGATAAGTAAATGGATGAATGAATGAATAAATAAATAAATGGATATACAGATAACAGTCAAGAGATATATAGACTTAAAAAAAATATTTACAATCAAACGAATAAAACGAAAATCAATAGCGTCATTGCGATAACCCAGCCCCTCCCGTGACCCGATCTTGAGAGCTCGCTGGACGCTGGATCGGTCATACACAACCTTCCGCCTTAAGCCCAAACATCGGCTTGGAGGGCGTTGTTGGCCTAGAGAGATTCATTATAGGCAAACGAAAAATAACGGTGTCATTGCGGTAGGCCAAGAAAACCTCTCGCCCTAAGCCAAAACAAAGGCTTGGTCAAGAGAGATTCTGGTATATTATTTTTGCAAATTCTATCTTAATAATCAAAACAATTTTGATGATAATAAGAATTTTAATAGTAATAAAAATAAATTAATAATATTAATGATAATGATAATTCGAGAGTTATATTAGTGAACCTCTTTCCTTTATTTGCGAATCCCTGGGTTTGCATTCTATCTCGTACTAAAACCAAATAAACAAGAAGGAATTATTACATTAATGAAGATGTTCATGACAATGAAAATGATAACAAGATTACACTGATCATACAAATAGTGAGATCAAATGATGATAGTAGTGTTATAATAATGGAGAATTTTGAAAAAGTTAAGATGAAAAAAGAAAGAAAAGAAAGAAAAAAAACGGAAATGAATAAAATAAAATATTGCCGAAGCGAGCCAATCAAACCGACTTTTTCATCTCCTTTTTATTTCGAAGATAAACAGTTCATACAACATCAATCACTAAGTCTAATTTCATCAATCTGCAATCAAAACTTATCGAAACTTGTGCAGCAATCTAATAAGAGGAGATAAATCAGATAAGATCGTGGCAAAACATTATTTCAATAGGAAAATGATAATAATAACAAACGAAGACAATGATATTAGTAATAATGATGAAAATAACAATGACTATGATAACAAGAATGATACTGATCTTGATGATGATAATGATAATGATACTGATATTGATAATGATAATAATTATGTTAATAATAACAACAGTGATAATGATAATCATAATGATATAATTTAAATGATAACAATAAGCATAATGATAATTATAATGAAATGATGATAATAACAATATTCATCTATCTTAATAGCGCTGTTCCTTTTTTGACACACACATACACACACACAAACACATAAACACATACACACACATACACACACACACACACACACACACACACACACACACACACACACACATATATATATATATATATATATATATATATATATATATATATATATATATATATGTAGAGAGAGAGAGAGAGAGAGAGAGAGAGAGAGAGAGAGAGAGAGAGAGAGAGAAGGGGTAGGTGGGGGGAAGGGGTAAAAAAGAAGAAAAATCCCCATCAACAGACGAAAATACAATTATCCAAGTTCATCATCTAATTAGCGAGCAAACTTCGCTACCCACAAGACAAGATAGATTTTTTCTCCCTACTTCGCCCCCCCCCTCTAAAAGAATGAAGTCTTCACGAAAAGAGTATATGCGGGGGGGAGGAAGGGGGGGGTGCTGGCAACATAATCAGATATTCCATCATTGACTCTCATATTGATATTAATCAACGGAACAACTATTGCACACTTTTTCATGCAATATCGTTCACTGTACGTTAATATTCCGAACAAATATCTTTAACAATAACAGGTTCCGGGTTGTATCAACAGAAATATTCTCTGCACAGCTCATGGCTAAATTGATTCAGTTTGTACCATTAATATTCTGGAAAGCCTTAGGTTTTGCTCTTAAAAATTGTTCAAGCAAATATCATAAGCATGTTCATATGCAAATTAACATGAGTCCTTTGAAATTGAGATACTTTTTTATTGAAGTAGCTAGCTTGATAGTTAGATGGATGGAAGGATGGAATGATAGATGTTATATATATATATATATATATATATATATATATATATATATATATATATATATATATATATATAGAGAGAGAGAGAGAGAGAGAGAGAGAGAGAGAGAGAGAGAGAGAGAGAGAGAGATTTTTTTACTGTGTATACTTGTTCATCTTAATTCTTTCCTCTTTCTTTCCAATCTCTTGTTTTCTTTGCTTGCTTCTTTCTTACCTATTTACCCCTTTTACACCACCCATTCCAACCTTTCTCTTTGCAACTATTCCCTCCACTCTTCTTTTCCCTCCTTCCTCCCTTCCACTTTTCCTTCTGTCCCTTCCCTCTCGCCCTCTCCCTTTCTCTTTCCCTCTTCCCTACTTTCCTTCCCTTCTTCCAACCATCCATCCCTTCCCTCTCTCCCCTCCCTCTACTTCCCCATTTCATATTCCCTTCTTCCCTCTCCATTTTCCCTCCCTCCCCTCCCCCATCCCTATTTTTCCAATCTACGTCTTCTTTTTTACATCTTCCATGTCTTCCCTTCCCTTCTTCCCTCTCTCTTCTTTCCCATCTTCCATCCCTACCCCCCCCCCCTCATTTTTCAGGGGAACAGACTCAACCTCTCTCCCTATTCTTCTTCCCTCTCTCATCCCCATCTACTCTCCCTCCTCCCCATCTTCCTTCCCTCCTCCCCATCCTCCCTCTCTTCTTCCCATCTTACTTCCTTCCTTCCCTCTCCATCTTCCCTCCCTCCCTCCCCATCTCCCCTCCCTTCATACCCATCTAACCTCCTTCCCTCCCCATCTACCCTATCTCCCTCCTCATATTACTTCAGTCCTTCCGATCTCCCCTCCCTCCTTCCCTCTCCATCTTCCCTCCCTCCCTCCCCATCTTCCCTCCCTCCCTCCCCATCTTCCTTCCTTCCCTCCCTCCCTCTCCATCTTCCCTCCCTCCCTCCCCATCTTCCTTCCTTCCCTCCCCATCTACCCTACCTCCCTCCTCATATTCCTTCCCTCCTTCCAATCTCCCCTCCCTCCCTCCCTCCCCATCCAACATCCCTCCCTCCCTCCCCATCTTCATTCCTTCCCTCCCCATCTCCCCTCCCTCCCTCCCTCCCCATCTTCCTTCCTTCCCTCTCCATCCACCCTACCTCCCTCCTCATATTCCTTCCCTCCTTCCAATCTCCCCTCCCTCCCTCCCTCCCCATCCCTCCCTCCCTCTCTCCCCATCTAACGCCCCTCCTTCCCTCTCCATCTACCCTACCGCCCTCCTCATATTCCTTCCCTCCTTCCAATCTCCCCTCCCTCCCTCCCTCCCTCCCCATCCAACGTCCCTCCTTCTCTCCCCATCTACCCTACCTCCCTCCCTCCCTCCCTCCCTCCCTCCCTCCCCCTCTTCCCTCCTCCTCCTCCATAATCTTTCAAGGGAACCGCCTCGCCCTCGCGGACTGCGCCTAACGACATTCATGACGTCAGAAATTAGATTCATGAGGCTCTGAATCCTTCTGATGACAAGAGAATCACACAGCTTGATTAGAAAAGATTTGATTTGCAAGGTGGAGACGCTGAGGTAGTCGCTGTTCGAAAGTTAAAAAGATCGTGTGAGTTTTTTTTTGTGTGGGTGTGTTTGGTTGTGTGTATATGTCTGTACACAGGCTGCCACATACATAGACGGATATGCACGCACACACATATATACATACACACACACACATACACACACACACACACACACACACACACACACACACACACACACACACACACACATATATATATATATATATATATATATATATATATATATATATATATATATAAATACACACACATACACGTATACACACATAACCTAACATTCGCATTTTTATTTGACTAAACGCCTGAATAATTCTCTTTTCAGAAAATCCTAAACATATTTCAGCTTTTTTTCTCGGTTACAATTTCATTAGCGGCAGAGTCTAAAGACCAAAAGATTATTTAAACATTTCATTAAAGAAAAATTATAATTCTCTAGTGGTTAAAATTCCGGCCAGACACAATTTGCATACTTTTAGCGTCTCACTGGATGAGCAGACATCTTCAAGAAGAGGCATCATATAATAAATAATCCGCTTTCTTTAAACTCTAAAAAGGTAACATTACGCTAATAATAATGTTAGCGATGATGATGATGATAATGATAATGATAATAGTAATAATATCAACACTAATCCTTATTACTACTATTACTATTATTATCATTTTCATTTTTTCTATTTCTATAATAATTTCCATTGTCATTATTACTGTTATGGTAACATTACCATTATCATTTTTACCATCATCATTAACATCACTGTCAATATCATTATCATAATCATTATCATCCACACTATCATCATCATTATCATTATTATTATCATCATTATCATTATTATTATCATTATTATCATTATTATCACCATTATCATTATCTTCATTGTTACTGTTGTTATTACTTTTATCAGTACTATTGTTATCATGTTATCATAAACATCATTATTAACGCTAGTATTATCATTCTCATTATCATTATCAATATTATCATTAATAGCAATAGTTGTAATAGCAGTAATTACAACCCGTCCATTATCATCACTACTATCATAATCATCATATCATTCCCTATCATCATTATCACTAGAACGGAACGTCAATGAAAGTTTTAATAAAAAAAAAAATCTGTATACTTTTCTCTGACCTATCCTTATGTCGCTATCCAGTCATTATCTTATTTATGAAGTGATTAATCTATATATCGATCTATTTCATCTCCATTCGGATCTGTTCAACTATCTACCTCCTTTTCACTTTTGCCATCCACTTATTTATCATGATTTTGTTTACCTCCTGTAGGAAACACTAACCCCAAACAGCTGGTCCTCTACCCCCCCCCCCTCCTCTTCCACTTAATATATCCTCCTTCCCTTCCCTTTCCCTTCTTTCTTAAATCCCCTCTTTGTTCTTACCCCTCTATCCTTCTTTCCCTCCCTTCCCTCCTCCCCCTGTGTCCTATCTTGCCTTCCTTCCTCTTCTTCCTCTCTCTCTCTCCCTCCCTCCCTCCCTCCCTCCCTACCTCCCATCCTCCCTCCCATCCTCCCTCCCTCCCTCCCTCTCTCCCTCTCTCCCTCCCTCCCTCCCCTAGCCCAGGCTCCCTCAATGAGCGGGATGAGGATCGATGAGGATAAGGGCCTCATCCTAATCCTCCGTAATTCTCCGGATGGACAGGAATACATGGGCTAAGATGGCTATCCTTCCCCTTCTTCACTGTTCTATATTACGTATATGCATATATTTATATGTGTATGTATATGTGTATATACGTATGTATATATATATATATATATATATATATATATATATATATATATATATATATATATATATATATATATATATATATATATATATATATATATATATATATATATATATATATATATATATATATATATATATACATACATATATACATACATATACACACACACACACACACACACACACACACACACACACACACACATATATATATATATATATATATATATATATATATATATATATATATATATAAATACACACACATACACGTATACACACATAACCTAACATTCGCATTTTTATTTGACTAAACGCCTGAATAATTCTCTTTTCAGAAAATCCTAAACATATTTCAGCTTTTTTTCTCGGTTACAATTTCATTAGCGGCAGAGTCTAAAGACCAAAAGATTATTTAAACATTTCATTAAAGAAAAATTATAATTCTCTAGTGGTTAAAATTCCGGCCAGACACAATTTGCATACTTTTAGCGTCTCACTGGATGAGCAGACATCTTCAAGAAGAGGCATCATATAATAAATAATCCGCTTTCTTTAAACTCTAAAAAGGTAACATTACGCTGATAATAATGTTAGCGATGATGATGATGATGATGATGATAATAGTAATAATATCAACAATAATCCTTATTACTATTATTACTATTATTATCATTATCATTTTTTCTATTTTTATAATAATTTCCATTGTCATTATTTCCATTATCATTTTTAATATCATCATTAACATCACTGTCAATATCATTATCATAATCATTATCATCCACACTATCATCATCATTATCATTATTATTATCATCATTATCATTATTATTATCATTATTATCATTATTATCACCATTATCATTATCTTCATTGTTACTGTTGTTATTACTTTTATCAGTACTATTGTTATCATGTTATCATAAAGATCATTGTCAACGCTAGTATTATCATTCTCATTATCACTATTATTATTATCATTAAAAGCAATAGTTGTAGTAGCAGTAATTACAACCCGACCATTATCATCATTACTATCATAATCATCACATCATTCCCTATCATCATTATCACTAGAACGGAACGTCAATGAAAGTTTTAATTAAAAAAAAAAAAAAATCTGTATACTTTTCTCTGACCTATCCCTATGTCGCTATCCAGTCATTATCTTATTTATGAAGTGATTAATCTATATATCGATCTATTTCATCTCTATTCGGATCTGTTCAACTATCTACCTCCTTTTCACTTTTGCCATCCACTTATTTATCATTATCTTTTTTTCCTCCTGTAGGAAACACTAACCCCAAACAGCTGGTCCTCTACCCCCCCCCCCCCCTCTTCCTCTTCCACTTAATCTATCCTCCTTCTTTTCTGTGTATATATATATATATATATATATATATATATATATATATATATATATATATATATATATATATATATTTATATGTATGCAAATATTCATATAGATATGCATATACATGTTTATTAATATTTTCATGCATATATATATATATTTGTATATATATATATATATATATATATATACGTATGTATATATATATATATATATATATATATATATATATATATATATATATATATATATATATATATATATATATATATATATATATATATATATATATATATATATATACATAAACACTTACCGCATCCCATATTTCACATCCCTTCGAAAACTATATCAAAGAGCACGTCCAAAAAGTGTCAAAGCGAACTGGTCACGTTGTTTATAAGGTGGCGCTTGAGGGTGGTCCGGAAACAAAAGACTATCGCTGAAGCGACTTCCTCGGTCAGAGTAACTATAGCGATTGTGTGGGGTAGGGTGAGGTCGAGGATGGGGGGGGGGAGGGAAAGGAAGGTAGGGAGGGAGGGGAGTGTGTGTGTGTGTTTGTGTGTGTGTGCGTGCGTGCGTGCGTGAGAGAGAGAGAGAGAGAGGGAGAGAGAGAGAGAGAGAGAGAGAGAGAGAGAGAGAGAGAGAGAGAGAGAGAGAGAGAGAGAGAGAGAGAGAGAGAGAGCAGACGACTGAGACAGACAGACAGATAATATATCCAAAACACTGAAGAAATAATGAAGGAAAATGAACGACTTCACAAAGCAAGAGACATAATCAACTCTGATATTACATTCTCTTCAGACTGACTTGAACAGAATCTTGTAGGCGTAAGATGTAATATCAGACATTAATTACACATCTTGCATTCTGAAACTATCCCCTCTCCTTCACACTCTTATCAACAACAGCAAGATAGACTTCGTTCTCATGATAACGACATACCTACGATATCATATCATATTACATGTAAAAGTATAGCGCGCAATAACTGAAATGAATAGATGAAGAGACTGATACATAAATATATATGATAATGTTGAGGATGATATGTTGATGGCAATGATAACTGCGATAGTAATGATAATGATTAATAATAATGGTAATAATAATAGTTATAATAATGGTAATAATAATAGTTATAATAATGATAACAATAATGATACTGGCATCAATAACAATAATAATATTTTAAATACATAATAATAACAGGAAAATAATAATGACAATAATAATAAGAACAATAACAATACTAATAATATTGATGATGGTAATGATAATAATAAGAATAATGATAACGATAATGATAATAATAACAATAGCAATAATAATGATAATAATAATAGTAATGATGATGATGATGATGATAATAATAATAGTAAAAATAGTCACAATAATGATAATAATGATAACAATAATGAAAACAATAGTGACAATAATAACATGCAAAGAAATAAAGAAATGATAAAAAAAAAGAAATAAAGAGAGCACAGAGATGATATATGATTGCTCTCCGAATCGGGCGATTTGCATTTAAATTACAAGTACAA
>BOPN01000004.1:392500-400000 GCA_017312705.2 Penaeus japonicus | reverse complement strand
CTTTCCCCTTTGGGATACTTTTATATATCTTTTACTGGGCAACATCGCCATATTTTGTCGGTTCCCCTATGGCTTGTGATAGTTCCTTTTCTTTTTCATTTCTTCACCCTTATATACTAGTAGACAAGGGTGACAAACAGTAGGGAAAGGGTGCATTTATCATCCACACGAATATAACCCTTTCTTGATATAAGCATTCAGAGCTCTAATATATTAACTTTCATTATGATTTACATAGGAAAGCAACAGCATGAAACCTCTTTAAAAAGGAACGGCAAAACCATTAAGGACACTTAAAACACCCTTTTAACACTCATATTTCTTTTAAGTGTGTGCTTTGTCTCCCCTTGCTGTCCTGGTGTCCTTCCCCTCTCCCTTGTTCCATTACCCTTTTTTAAAACAACATTCACCAATCTGCAACTTTCGTTAGCTATTTACAACCTGTATTTCCATTTTTTTAGGATTTGTATCTACTTCTATCATCTTACAGTGGAATAATTTTTCCTCAATAATCTCGATTACCATTATTTTTGTTATTGTACAACGTACCTTTATCTTTTTAAAACTTTTTAACGGCTTCCACACGTACCTGTAATAAAATAACGTACAATTAGCATACGGTAATAATGCATGTGTCGTAATAAAACGTGATTTCCGAAAATAAATAAATCGACTAATTCACAGCATATAACATTTTGTAACTCAAGGAGTGCGAGTAAACCACATAAACATAGCACTATGAATGATTACCGAAAATCATGAATGAAACATGAACTTGTGAATGAAATGTGAAATCAAGAGTGAAATCACAGAAAAGAAAATATGATAAATATGAATCTGATTATAATGCTTGATAATGGAGATGATCTTGATAATGATTCATAATAATATGAAAGAATATATCAATAATAAAGATAGTAATAACAATACCACAACAACAGTAACAGTAATATCAATGAAATTTATTAAAAGAGGCTTAAACGAAATAGATACAAACATACAAAAGAATGAATAGTGGAAGAAGAAAAAAATAGACGAAGATAACGAAAAAGAAGAAGAAAAAGAAAGAGAGAAGATGAAGAAAATCATTACAATAATGATAATAATGCTGATGATAACGATAACAGTAGTAATAGTAGTAGTAGTAGTAGTAGTAATGATAATAACAATAATAACAATAGTAATAATAATGACAATAATAACAATAGTAATGATTATAACAATAATACCAATGATAAAAATAACAATAACAACAATAACGAAAATAACAAGGAAAGCCTAGACAAGAAAAATGATTAGGAAGAATCCCAGACAAAAAAAAAAGAACGAAAAAAAAGGAAAAGGAAAGAAGGAAATATAAGAGACGCATAAGGAAGGCCGAACATGGCCAAGATAAGGCCAATGTCTTCCCAGCTCTTAGAGTGAAGGGAGATACCGTCGTGAGGGAGATATGAGGGTAAGGGAAGGGGGAGGGGGTGGAGGTGGAGGGGAGCAGGGGTTGAAGGAACGGTGCAGTGGTTGAGAGAATGGGTGCAGGGGTGGAGAGTAAGGGGAGGGGGAGGGGGAGGGTGTGGGGGTGGGGGTGGAGGAGGGGTGTAGGGGTTGGAGAGGTGTATGGGGTGAAGGAGGGGTGCAGGGGGTGAGGTAAGGGTGCAAGAGGTGAGGGAAGGCTGGCAGGGGTGAGGGAAGGAGTGCAGGGAGTGATGAAAGGGAGTAGGGGTGACAGAGGGAGATATGACGACAAGGGGGGGGGGAGGAGTAAGGGATTGAGATGGATTCAGGGAGTGAGGGAAAGGTGGAAGGGGTGTGAGAGGGGGAAATATGAGAGTAAAGGATTGGGGTGAAGGAGCGATAACGGAGGTGAGGAAAATGAATGAAGGGGAAGGGGAAGCAAGAAATATGAAAACAAGGGGTCCTAGTGGGGGGTTGGGGATCCCAGGGGAGGGGGTGTTCCTAGGAAAGGCACTCTGAACAGCACATGAGTTCGCTCGGATGTAAGACACGTACGCAGGACACGTAAAACGATACTGGAGAGAAAAAGGGACAATTAAAGTGAAGAAGGGTGAGACAGAGAAAGGGTGAGAGAGAGAGAGAGGGTGAGAGAGAGAGGGTGAGAGAGAGGGTGAGAGAGAGAGAGAGAGAGAGAGAGAGAGAGAGAGAGAGAGAGAGAGAGAGAGAGAGAGAGAGAGAGAGAGAGAGAGAGAGAGAGAGAGAGAGAAAGAGAGAGAGAGAAATAAAAAGAAAGAAAGAAAGAGAAAGAGAAAATAATCGAGAACGTCACACAGCGTCACCCAAGAGGACAGAAAGGGAGAGAAATAAAAGCTTTTGCTGCCCCTTCCCTCCTCTCCATAACCCCCACCCCCCTCCACCCCATCCCCTTCTCGGACACATTCCCCAAGGTGCTGTGAAGGGGGGGCGTGGATTTATCCTTCCGCCATATATTATTCCTCGCAACACATGGAAAGAGGGGAGTGCGATACCCCCGATAAATACGTAATTCCGAAGGAGGAGAGGAAGGAGGCTGGGTGGGGAGGATGAGGGGTAAAGAAGTTGTGGGGGGGCGGGGCGTGGGGGGGGGGGAGCAGACGAAGTGTGGGGCGTATGTCAACCCTTATCCATCAATCCGTCTGTCCATCTATCAGTCTGTCTCTCTGTCTATTATTGATTGATTGACACGATATCCTTCAGATCGGTTTCACGAGCACACCCGCTTCAATCTGGTCCGGGTGTGTCAATTTACCGCAGCCAGAGTGCCATCTCTCCGGAGGTGTCAGGTGGTGGTTGCTTTAGGGCGAGGTGCCAGGCAGCTTTTTCGATGCTCAGCTCAGCGAAGTGCCAAGCTGCTTTAAAAAAATGCCGAGTAGCTTAGGCACGTGGCCGGGAGCTTAACTGAGAGTGATGTGTGAAATGTATGCTCTTTGATACATGTTACCTTTTGCGGAGTGATTCATAGATAAGGAGAGAGACCAAAGGGTAAGAGTGGAAGCTAGAATGAGGGAGAAAGAGAGGGAGAGAGAGAGGTAGAAGGAGGGAGATAGAGAAAGAGAAAGAGAGAGAGAGAAAGAGAGAGAGAGAGAGAGAGCGAGGGATAGAGAGAGAGACGAAAAACGAAAATAATATTTAAAGAAACGGACTAGTATGCGATAACATAAAAGAGAAAAGGAGAGGGAAAAAAACTATCAAGCACAAAAAAGAAAAAGAAGAAGAAAAAGGGCGCGAATATTAGAGCAAAAGAGAGAGAAAAAGAGAAAAAGAAAGGAAAAAGAGAGCGAGGAACTACACCCGGCGTCAGAACAAGAGAGCAGTGGTAATTATGCATGCCCCGTACAGGGCTGGCACCTGAGTCAAAGCGGACCCCCATTTACTGGACACTATACCCCCCCCCCCTCTAGTGCTCACTGGATACAACCCTCCCTTTTCCCCCCTCCCTCCATGAAGATCACTGGATAACTCCCCTCTCTCCCTCCTCCGCCCACAATCCTCTCTTGATCATCCCCCTCCCGTATTCCCCACACCACCATTCACGCCCCCTCCCTCCCCCTACCCCTCAAAGCCCTCACAGGATAACTCTCCCTCCTCTCTCCTCACCCCGCTGCCTCCTTCCTCCCCCCCTCCCTTCACCTCATGACACCTCCATGCACGCCGTCCCCTCTTCCCCTCACTTCCCTTCTGCCAGTGTTTTCTGAGAAGCGTAAAGCCCTTAGTTCTCCCCTCCAGGTCTCCCTCTCTTGGCTTTTGGTCTCATGTTTTCAGGGGGGTTTTCTTCTTGCCACGCCTTCTCCTCTTCCATCGCTACTATTAACACTGGCTCCTGGTCTTTCTCTATTTGCCTCTCCTCCTTCATTATCATCATCATCATCATCACCTACTTCCTCTTCCTACCTCATCCTACATAAATATCTCCCTCCTTACCTCCTTTCCTCCCTCCTTCCCATCGTCATCCCCTATCTCCCTCCCTCTATCCCCCCCACACACCCTAACATCAATAAAAAAAACGGCTTCCTAAAAGATTACCTTATAACCTGTACACACACTCGGCATTGTCGACATTTTACCGTCGATTTACTTGCATTGCTTCCCGTCTCGCTGTTATTGAAAGGATAGTAAGAAAGAGAGAGAGAGTGTGTAACCATTGTATTTACATATATTATGTCTTCTGTAATTGTTATTATGTCCATCGAATATAATTTTCACAAGTATGCTTTTGCTACTGTATTCTATATGATGCAATCATCAATGTAATCTGTATCTTTCATGTTACTCTAATTGTTATATATATATATTCTACCACATACACATATATACATACGCTCGTTGCTTCACCTATCTGTCTACCCCTCTCATGCCAGACATAACAGTGTTGTTTTGTCTTTCCCTTTGCAAGAGCTATGTATTGATGCAACACTTCCCTCATCACATTCCAAATGTCACATGTCACAAGAAAACACCTTGATTCACACATCTCCTGAGACAAGTCACACATTGTGGTAGAGAATCTCCTCTCGGGGAGCAGAGGAGCAACACCTCGCTCTTCCTTGGAGGAGCAGCCCTCACTCTAGCGTCTAGCTGTTCCTGTCGTGTTCTTCACAATCACAGGCCACGTTACCATATACAAGCAGTGTCCAAGTCGGACCTGTTAAAGAGAAAGAGAGAGAGAGAGAGAGAGAGAGAGAGAGAGAGAGAGAGAGAGAGAGAGAGAGAGAGAAGGAAATAAAGCAATATTCAGTGTAGGCGCTACGGAAATAGCACTCCCATCCAAGAGAAACAGAACAAAAACGAAAACCTGAGAAGCTGATAAAAATGGAAAGAAGTGAAGAGAGACCGGAGTGAAAATAAGTTCAACAAATTCAAAACGTGTGTGTGCGTGTGCACGTGCGGTTGCGTGTCCGTGTCCGTGTACTTGTGTATGTGCGTGTGCGTGTGCGTGTGCGTGTGCGTGTGTGTGTCTGTGTATGTGCGCACAAAAAGCGTACTGAGTCCAAGAAAATAATGATCCTAAATAAATGACAAAGGAATACACAAACAAACCCACAAACAAACAAAACCCGACAAACAACCTCCCCGCCCCAGTCCCCCCTCCCCAGCCCCGGCTCACACAAAGCTACAAAGACACACACTAAACCTTTCTTACAGAATCGTTGCCGCCGAACGATGGCACTTGGCAACACCGATAACGACAGGTAAGTGCAATGATAATTACAAGGATTTTGTTCTTAGTTTAATAGTTATAGAGGCATCCGCTGTTAATGTGACGGTGCCGGTAATGAAGCTGAGGGGGGTAGTGGGAGAGGAGGGAGGGAGGGGGAGAGGAAGAAGGGAGGGAAGGGAGTGAGGATAAAGGGGAAAAAAGGGAGAGAGAGAGGGAAAAGGGGGTAGAAGAAGTAAGGGAGGGAGAGGTGGAGAGAGGGAGGGATGATAAAGGAGGAGAAGAGAGGAAGGGAAACAGAAGAAGGAAGGGAAGGAATAGAAGAGGAGAGGGAGAGGAAAGGGTGAGAAGAGGGGGACGGGGGAAGGCATTTTGTTAGTGGAGAAATTCGGTTAATGGAGCAATTCTAGGCAATCGGTGTATTTCTCGGCAGGCAGTAATCTCGGCACGAAGCTTGTAACTCCCTTGGGGCGCTGGCGTTACCTCTCTGCGCTCTCTCTGCCTCTGTCGCTCTTTCAGGCTCTCGCTCTCTCTCTAGCCTCTCCTTCTACCGTGATTGGTTCTCTTCTCTCTTTCATTCTCTCTCTCTCTCTCTCTCTCTCTCTCTCTCTCTCTCTCTCTCTCTCTCTCTCTCTCTCTCTCCCTTACTCTATCCCATCAGCTTTTATGCGTTCCTCTCTCCCTCTTCTTATTCATATTTTTATTTTTACTGTGCTTTCTCTCATTATTTTATTTCCTGTCGTTTCTTTTTCTCTCGCCGTTCATTTACTCTCTGTTTCGTTCCTTTGCTCTTTCCCTCGTCTTTTTCCCCTCATGCCATCGCTCATTTTTTTCTTCAATATTCTTCTTGCCCTTTCTCCTTCCCCTATCGCCCCCTCTTATTTTTAGGTGCTTTCTCTGCTACATGATTTTTTTTACTTTCTCTCTCTCCCTTTCTTTTTCTTTTCCTATTCCTTTTTCTTTTTGAACGTCTTCCAGGAAAAAAATGTCTTGGCCGTCCCTCCCTTTCTTTCTCTCTCCTCTCTCTCTCTCTCTCTCTCTCTCTCTCTCTCTCTCTCTCTCTCTCTTCTCTCTCTCTCTTCTCTCTCTCTCTCTCTCTCTCTCTCTCTCTATCCTTTCTCTATCTCTCTCTCTCTTGCTATTCATTTATCTTAAATAACCTTTTAAAATAAAAACGGCGAGAAATAACGAGGATAATAATGATAAAGAACAAGAGAAGAGATGGCAAGAATAACAATGATAACAAAAAGGGGAACGAGATGGAGTGCTATGAGAGGAAATGAGGGGGATAATCGAGGTAATAATGGTTAGAAAGAGGAAATGAGGGGGAAGAGAAGAGGAAGAGTTAGGAGTGAGAGGAGGAGAGAATATAATAGAGAAAGTGAATCTAAAATAATGATGATAATAATTATAATAACTATAACGATAATGATACTGATAATTATAATAAAAATAATATCAATGGCGATCAGAATGATACCAATGATAATGATGATAAAAGACAAACAAATAACAAAAAGAAGTAATCCATGTACGGAGGAAGGTACAGATAAATGTGTGAATAAAAATGAAGAATAAAGATAGCAACAGATGACAGCAACAAAGGGTAAACTGATGAGGTACAGTGAGGGAGAAAAGCTTGAAACACAGTCTTCTTTCTGCCCGTAACAAGCCCTTACACCAAGCCAAGCCAAGCCAGGCCAGGCGACAGGAAGGGGAGTGGGGGAGTAAGGAGGAAGTGGGGAGGTCTTACAAGCCAGACGATGGGGGTGGTGGGGGGGGGGGGGAGGAGGTCTCGACTTCGCAATCAACGAAATGCTCCAATTACTGAAATCACGAGGAAGAAGGATTAAAAAAAAAGTAAGAGGAAAAGAGGGGAATAAGAGAAGTCGGAAGAGGAAGTATAAAGGAGTGAGGAGTGAGAGTCGAGTGAGAGGATGAGGGGAGAAAGAGAGGGGGAGGAGGGGCCAGTATGTGGATTTATTGTATCATTTCCACAAGAGGCAACTAACATCATAAACAAGAAACTTCAGCGTCTCACGAAATACGTCAGACGGAGGCAGAGAAAGAAGGGGAAAAACGAGGGTAAAAAAAATCTATAAGTTAATTCATTGCATCATTTCAATACGTACTAAATAATGCCATGATCCAAGCAGTTGCAGTATCTCCCGAAATACGCCAGCAGGTAGAGGCAGCACAGGAAACAGGGGCACTGACCTGTTTAACGACCCTACCAATCAAAAGCAAGGGCTTCAATCTTCCCGAACAGGAATTCCCTGATGCTATTTACCCTACGGTATGGTTGGGTCAGTGGAAGGTTTACTGCCAGTGCTCATGCAGCTCCTCCTTCGATG
>BOPN01000004.1:367500-375000 GCA_017312705.2 Penaeus japonicus | reverse complement strand
GAGAGAGAGAGAGAGAGAGAGAGAGAGAGAGAGAGAGAGAGAATCAAAGCGAAACAAAACATAAAAAGAGAGAGAGAGAGAGAGAGAGAGAGAGAGAGAGAGAGAGAGAGATATCACATACTCATACACACACACACACACATGAAAGAATTTACCTTCACAAATAACTTTGTAAACGTATATATGTTATACTCATTTCCAACATGAAACGCATCATACATATGAACCTGTAATCCTTTTCCTGTCTCATTTTGAACACAATTTCGTAATGCATCACTCTGAATGAGTAGATTTTTTTTTTCGTTCCTTCAATGGCCGACTCTTCTGCTTTTTCAATCAAAGTCTTTGCATAGTTAAGAGTCACTCTTATTCTCTGGAAGGGAACGTTTTGTCTTTTTGGTGTTCGGCCACTCTTCTTTTTTTACTTCTTATTTTCCTTCTCCTCCTCAGCTTTCTTCATGTTTCTTTCGTCTTCTTCTTTTCATCCCCCTCCATTCCACTTTCAACTCCACCTTCCTCCACCTCCACCTCCACCTCCACCTCCACCTCCACCTCCACCTCCACCTCCACCTCTACCTCCACCTCTACCTCCACCTCTACCTCCACCTCCTCCTCCACTTCCTCTTCCTCTTACAATCACATTCACAAATCCATATAAATAAATACATTTACCTCTCTCCCGCTCCCTCTACATCCCTCCCCATCCCCCTCCCCCTCCCCGTCCCCAAACGGCGCTTCATCAAGGGCCGCTTCACTGATTTGCGTGAAGCCCGGCTAGAAATCCTGAATCGGGGGCTTTTATAGCCTAATGACAGCTCTAATCGTGGATTTTGAGAGCTCGAAAATCTGACCACATCCGGGAACTTCGACAAGAACAAGGCATTGGTTTTAGAGCTGTCAGTGCCGACGACAAACTGCATTATGCTAGCACAAGCTTTTTTGTACATTCTCCCTCTCTTCCTCTTTCTCACTTGCACACTCACCAACTCTCTCTCTCTCTCTCTCTCTCTCTCTCTCTCTCTCTCTCTCTCTCTCTCTCTCTCTCTCTCTCCCTCTCTCTCTCTCCCTATCCATCATTCTCCCTTGCTCCTTCCCTCCCACTTTCCGTTACTCCCCACCTCCCAATAATTCTCCCCCTCTCTCTTTCCTTCCCCCTTCCTCTTACTCTCCGTTATGCCCCACCTCCCAATAATTCTCCCTCCCTCTCTCCCTCTCCCTCTCCCCTCTCCCTCTCCCCTCCCTCCCTCTCTCCCTCTCCCCTCCCTCCCTCTCTCCCCTTTTTCCTCCCCGACCAAACCGAACTAACCTTCCAGCCGGGGGCCATTTTCCATATTCTTCTTCCAGCAAACACACGGGCCAATGACTCGAAAACCAGCTCGGAGGAGGGGGGCAGGCGGGTAATGGAGGGGGGAGATGAAATAAAGGGGAGGGGGAAGCAGGAGTTCGGAACAGGGATAGGCGGGGGGGGGGGGGGGGTGTAAGAAGAGAGTAGGGGGCTAGAACTGTAGTGGGTGGGTAAGAAAGGGGCATTGGGTGGAGGGGAATGGGGGGAGGGGGATAAGGGAAGAGGTTTTGGAGGGTTTGGTGGGGGAGTGATAGAGGAGGCGGGGGTGGGGGGTAGGAGGCCTGGAAGCTTAATAAGGGGTGGGGGCAGCACACACCTTTCCCCTCGGGCCGAATCTCCCCTCTTCCCCATCCAGCCTTAGGCCCCCTTATCAGCTAGCCTCATCCTCCCCTTACCCCCTAGCCCCCCCCCCCCCCCCCCCCCATCAGCCAGCCTCGTCGACTAGTCCCCCCCCCCTCCTCCCCCCTTTCCCACTGCTGTAAAAACGTGGTCAAAGATATTCCACTCAAAAGGGAAAAAATTCGGAGACGGTCCCAGCTGGAAATCCTCAGCTTGTTCATTCTCTCTCTCTCTCTCTCTCTCTCTCTCTCTCTCTCTCTCTCTCTCTCTCTCTCTCTCTCTCTCTTCTCTTTTTTCTCTTTGGTACGAGAACATATGGACGAACTGCCTCGACTGAGGAACAATGATTCAGGTACAAAAGGGGACCGTTTGAAGGGGGAGGGGGGAGTAGGGTGAGTAGGGAAAGACCTCCGGAAAAGCGAAAAGATGAGATTTCGTTACGAGGAAATATATTCGTATTCGGAAACAAGATCCGCTAAAGCAAACAAACAAACCAAAATAGCTGCAGTACCAAAACGCAAAGAAATATTCTCTTAGTGGCTAGACTTTCCTGTCTCTACTTACAAAGAAAAATATATATCTATTTTTTTTTCTTCTTTTTTTTCCTTTTTTATCATTTCCCTCGGAATAAATATAACATATCAATTGGAGTTGCACAACCAACGGCTATCTATATATGATGCATCTTCCCATCGGTATATGCAATGTATATGCTGTATGTACTATGCATATACTTCATACACTATGGATATATTGTATATGACATGTATATAAACTTCATGACATTCATATAGAAACATACACGTATAACGCTCTGTTTACAATATCAGCAATAGCGGAACATATAACATTATATTACAATGATTATATAACATGACTGATTATATAACATGACTGATTACATAACATGGCTGATTATATAACATGACTGATTACATAACATGGCTGATTATATAACATGACTGATTATATAACATGACTGATTATATAACATGACTGATTATATAACATGACTGATTATATAACATGACTGATTATATAACATGACTGATTATATAACATGACTGATTACATAACATGGCTGATTATATAACATGACGGATTATTTAACATCACATTTTGCTAATCCTATATAACACCTCGAAAGAATGTGAATATTCGCTCGGGCAAATCTGTTTTTTTTAAACCATATCAAACGCAAAGGTATACGAGACGCCCCGAAAGTTTTTAAATAGCCGGTTTTACGTCATTTTCCGAAAAAGAGAAAAAAAAGGTGGCCTTCACGTCCACAATTTTCCAATCTCATTCTCTATTTTCTGGACAACAACTCTCGTTTCCGATTGGCCTGCACACACTGACGTCACCGTGAAATTGAATTGTTTCCCCACACAGCCACAAAGTCACCCCCCCCTCCCTTCCTCTTGCTCTATAACCCCCCTCCTCTTCCCCTGCCTCTTCTCCTTTGCCCTTTCCTCCCTTCCCCTTCCCCTTCCTCTTCCCCATCCCTTCCCCTTCCCTTTACTCTATCCCCCCTTCTCTTCTCCTTTCCTCCCCTTCCCCTTCTCCTTTCCTCGCTTCCCCTTCCTTCCTCTACTCCCCTCTCCCGTTCCCTTTCTCCTCCCCTCGCCCCCCCCCCCTACCTCATAGCCAACCCCCCTCTTCCCTGCCTCCTGCTTCCTAACTCTTCCTAAAATGGCGACCTGATTATCATTCTAGTAGGCCTTGCTCGTCGTGAAAGAAAAAAAAAGAAGAAGAAGAAAAAAGAAGCACGTGACAGAAAGTTGGCATTGTCCAAAGGAAAATGTGATGCAAGATATGCAACACGCGATTTTCGGATTCTAGTTTTAATGGGGAGTTAAAATGGCGGCGGTCCTCTCGCTCGCGATTGGCAGATGCAACTTGCCAACAGCCAATCAAGATGCATCATCCGACGGTTCTTGACTGACTATGAATATCGTGTATATATATATATATATATATATATATATATATATATATATATATATATATATATATATATATATATATATATATATTATTATCGTATATATATATATATATATATATATATATATATATATATATATATATATATATATATATATATATATATATATATATGTATATATATATATATATATATATATATATATATATATATATATATATATATATATATATATATATATATATATAAATGTCTGCTTATTCTTGCACATCTTATCTAATTGCATAAAAACACACACATACACACACATATATATCTTCAAAAAATATTTCTAGTACATATAAAAGAAAAAGTTTATAAATGAAAAAAAAAAAAAAAAAAAAAAAAAAAAAAAAAAAAAAAAAAAAAAAAAAAAAAAAAAAAAAAAACATATATTGCATAACTTTGTACATCAAGCGCTAGCGTACTGTACTGTTTGAAGTACTCATATAATATAATGATGATGCTGAAAAGACAATCATTATTATTATAATCATCATTATTATTATCATTATCATCATTGTCATTATTGTTATTATCATTATCATCTTTATAATCTTAATTATCATCATCGTTATCATTACAGATAAAAGAAAAAGTTTATAAATGCAAAAAAAATAATTGCATAACTTTGTACATCAAACGCTAGCGTACTGTACTGTTTGAAGTACTCATATGATATAATGATGATGATGAAAATACAATCATTATTATCATTATCATTATTATCATTCTCATCATTGTTCTTATTGATATTATCATTATCATCATTATAATCTTAATTATCATCATCGTTATCATTACTACTTTTATCATCTTTCACAATTATCATTATTAACATTATAATTGTCATTATTAACAATATGATAATGATAATGGTAATAATGATGATATTAATGATGATGATGATGATGATAGTAATACTGATAATAATAATAATGATGATGATGATGATGATGATAATAATAATAACAATAATGATGATAAAAACAACAACAACAGCAATAATAATGATACTGATGATCCTGATAATGACAATAATCATGATAATAATGATGACGATGGAAATAATAGCAATGGGAATAACAGTAATGATGATAATGATATTAACGATAATGATAATGATACAACAAGAAGAGTAATGATAAGGATGTTGATGATGTTATCAATCAGAATGACGACAGATATAACAACAATAATAACCACAACTAACCACAATGACGAAAAAAATGGAAAGATCTCTCATAACATTACCACAAGCACTCAAAAGAAAATAAAATAAAAGAAAACAAAACAAAAAACAAAACAAAACAAAAAATCATGAACAAGACAAAAGCGACTTGAAACACAACCGCAACATCTCCCTCTTCTTCTTCCTCCTTCTCTTCCTCCTTTCCCCCCCCCTCTTCTAACTAGGACATCCACCACTCCTTTTCCCCGTTTTCTCCCTCCCCCCGATATCGAGAGAACTAGTACAGGAGGGGGGAGGGGGGGGGTCAGAGTTATTTTCCCTCCTCAAATAGCCTAACGTAACAATTGGCTATTTTCCGCTGTATTTAACTGGGAGATTTAAAAGTCTTTGGCTCCGTCTCAACAAATAGATCTTTAAGACGAAAATCAAGGGAGAAAGAGAGAGGAGAAGAGAGGGAAGAGGAGGGGGTGGGGGGAGGGAGGGAGGAAGGAAGGGAATAGGGAAGGATGGGGTGCAGGGGGTGGGGGGGTTGTGAATGAGGTGGAGATAGGGAGAAGAATGGAAAGAAAGGAGAAGAAGAAGAAGAAGAAGAAGAAGAAGAAGAAGAAGAAGAAGAGAGAGAGAGATAGCAACTGTAAATATAGACTTTCACTTTATTCTTCTTTTTATCATAAAGTCATGAAAAAAAAACTGTTTGAGACTCGTATAACTATATATTCAAATCACCATGTTACAAAATTGCAACGCAATCAACAGGACAACAACGTTGCAAAATTTATAAACAAAACTAAGAAAAAACAAACATAAACAACAATAAAACATCCCCCTTCAAAGGTACTCAACAAACCTACTTAAAAACGACAAGAGATTTCACAAAAAAGGGGAAAAAATTGCAACTGCAAGATAAATTGCACGGCCTGAGAGGAGAGCCTTCATCAACGGCACTCGGGGCCGGAAAACACATCAGACGGAAGAGAGGGAGTGAGGGAGGGAGGGAGGAAGAGTGAAGGGAGAGGGAGAGAGGGAGAGAGGGAGGGAGGAAGGTAAGAAGGAGGAGGGGAGTAAGAGGAAAGGAGGAGGAGGAAATGGAGGGAAGGAGAAGGAAGTAGGGTGAAGGGTGAGGTAGGGAGGAAAGAAGAGGTAGGAAATAATTGACTGGTAAAAGTGAAACAGAGAGGGAGAGAGGGAGAGAGATGAAGGCAGATGGAAGAAGGAAAAAAGGAGGCTAGTAAGAGAGAGAGAGGGAGAGAGAGAGAGAAAGAGAGAGAGAGAGAGAGAGAGAGAGAGAGAGAGAGAGAGAGAGAGAGAGAGAGAGAGAGAGAGAGAGAGAGTGAGAGAGAGAGAGTGAGAGAGGTTCAAAGCAAGCGACGGAATGAACCATCAAAAGAGAAAAAAAGAAAAAAAGAGAAAAAAAAGAAAAAAAAAAAAGAAAAAAGAATACAGCATGGAAAGAAGAGGAAACGACAGACGGCGGGGGATAAAAATCCGAAACATGAAACACACAAATTTTCCCAAGAGGCACACGCACTCACACCCAAAGTCTCACTCGCAAGAATCGACCGGAAAATAACAAATGACACGCTTCGAGCAACGAGTGTCTTATTAGCTTCCTCCTAACTCAAGCAACCATGCTGATAAGGTAGTCTAGGGCAAAAAAATCCGTAAAAAAGAAGAGGAGGAGGACGAAGAAGGGGAAGGAAGTGAGGGAGAGGAGGAGGAGGAGGAGGAGGAGGAGGAGGAGGAGGAGGAGGAGGAGGAGGAGGAGGAGGAGGAGGAGGAGGAGGAGGAGGAGGAGGAGGAGGAGGAGGAGGAGGAGGAGGAGGGAGGGAAAGGGATGGAGGAGAGGGGAAAGGAGGAGCATGGGGATGGAAATGGGAATGGAGAGGAGGGGAAGGATGGGGGGATAGGGAGATAGTCAAGGAGGAGGAGGAGAAAGGAGGGGGGGAGAGGAAGATGTTGAGGAGGAGGAGGAGAAGAAGGGAGGAAGAGGAGAAGAGGAGGAGGTGGTATAGGGTGGAGGGGAAGGGAAGGAGGAGAGGAAAGGGGAGAAGGAGGGGGATGGGGATGGGAATGAGAATGAGGAGGAGGAGAAGGATGGGGGGATAGGGAGAAAGACGAGGAGCGCGACGAGTAGGAGGAGGAGGAGGAGAAGAGGAGGAGGAAGAGGAAGATGAAGAGAAGGAGGAAGAGGAGAGAGAGAAAAAAAAATGTAAGTTAACTTATTATAAGGTTGGGTAACGTTGTACCCTTTTCTTAACTGGGTATTTATAGTCCTATCATGGGTAACGTTGTTTTATTTTTTTAGAAAAATAACTCTTATTCTATGTGTTCACAAGGCTCAACTTCTCCTTCAAATGAGTAACATCAGCGTTCATGAAAGACTTAACATCTTTTTAAAATGTTTGTTCTAAAAACTTTTCCTATAGGTATAAAGCCCGTTGAAAAACAAACAAACAAAAAACTTGACGTAAGGTACGATTTCAAAAAAAGATGCAGTTTCAACCTATTTTTACAGCTTCACTGTTTGAAAATTTACACAAAGCTATCATTTTCCGAGAATTCCACAATATCACATACGCATCACAAGGAAAATTCATCTTGAATGATAATTCTAGTTAAAAAAAGAATAATAGTGAT
>BOPN01000004.1:340000-350000 GCA_017312705.2 Penaeus japonicus | reverse complement strand
AGAGTGGAAAAGTGCGTGATACTGTAAGGGAGGTGGGAGAAGGGGAGGGCGAGGGTGAATGTGGAAGCAAGGAGAAGGGAAGAGGAGAGAGAGAGAGGAAGGAGAAGAGGAGGGATAGGAGAGGTGAAGAAGAGAGAGAGGAAGGAGAGGGGAGAGGGAAGGAGGGAAGGAGAGGGAGGAGAGGGGAAAATGGTATGAGGGCAGGGGAGGAAGGGAGGAAGAGGAAATAATCCTCCATCATTCATCAAATTCGGCGACAACACCACCCGAGAGTAAATAATTGTCCCCACCCGAACGGGGGATCTATTATCACGTGTTAAATTAATTAAAAATGCATCATGGGGGGGGGGGCAGGGAGGGAGGTTAGGAGTACAGAGGGAGGGAGGGGAGTGAGGAGGGACGAACGGAGGGAGGGATGGAGGGAGGGAAGGAAGGAAAGAGAGAGAGAGAGAGAGAGAGAGAGAGAGAGAGAGAGAGAGAGAGAGAGAGAGAGAGAGAGAGAGAGAGAGAGAGAGAGAGAGAGAGAGTAAGAGAGGGAAGGAGAGAGGGGGAGGGGAAGGGAGGAAACATAGAAGAGAAGAGCGAGGGAGGGAGAACGGGATGGATGTAAGGAAGAACGAAAATGAAAGAAACAGGAGAAAAAAAATCATATATGGCAATGAAGCAGAAAAAGAAAATAAAGGAAGGAGTTAAGGGGAAAATGAAGGCTCAAAGAATAAGAAAAAATGAATGGTCAGACTTTGAAAAGGATGGAACAAAGAAAGAGCAAGAGAGAGAAAAAGAAATAAGAGAAAAAAGTCAGATGAGAATTTGGAGATGAAAATACACGATAAAAACAAGGAGATATGATACGAGAACAATTTAGAAAAGGGGGAGGAAATAAGGACAAAGATAAGAAGGCAAAGACGAAAAAGAACTATCGAAAGAAAAGAAAAAAGATCCTGAGATTCTTTAGAAGTAAGAACATATAAAGAAAAGAATTAGAAGAATTCTTGATAAGAAGAAGAGGAGGAAAAAAGAATCGTGATATTTTGACAGAGAGAAAAAAAAATAAAACAGCAGAAGATATTTTGATAATTTTAGTAACGTAACTTTACTATGGCAAGGAGGGAAGAGGGAGGGTAAAGAGAGCCAGGATGAGAGATAGAGGAAAGGTGGAAGAAAACGAGGGAAGGAGGAAGGGAGAGAGGCAAAAATCTTATAAAATAAAAATCACCTTCCCAGACCATCAAATACATTCTCATTCTACCTTCAATAGAGAAAGAAAAAAACACCAAAATCCTACCAATAAAAAAACACCCTCACACACCACATAACCTATTCCAATACAAACAAAATCCCCCAGTCATACCCATCTCATAGAGCGCCAAACCAACATACAACATATAAAGGAATCACCGCAGATGACATTTCTCTCCTACATCCCTGAGCCTTCCAGCATTCCAACCCCATGACATATTCTAGTTCCCATGAATTTTTCACGACTTGGACGACCCGTAGGAGAGCTCTAATGGTGGATTGATAAATAGATCTTCAACGTCCACCGCACACATACAAAAAAAAAACAAAAAAAAAAAAAAAAAACGTACGTACGTTGCATATTAGCATACGTTATTCAGGAACCGAACAACCGTAATGTATTCAACTTGTCGTTTGGGGGATTATAGGAATGTCATAATAAATGAATACATCTATATGTAAGTGTATGAGTGAGTGAGTGAATGAATATACAGATAAATAAAAATGAAAGTTAATTGATACTGTTGAATCAATAATTATGAGCAGATTTTAAAACATAAAAACTGAATGCAGGAATGTCGAACTTAATGAATAAATGAGTGAGTAACCAAATGAGTGAATTAATATATATACAGATAAGTAGATAAGTAAATAAATAAATGATACAGAAAAAAAACATTAAAAAAGGTTGGAATGCGTTCAACATATAAAGTCGTTTAGGGATTAAATGAATGATTAGATAAATAAATGAATTGGCGAATGAATTAATATACAGATACATATACATACATGCATACATACATACATACATACATATATATATATATATATATATATATATATATATATATATATATTCATATACATATGTGTCAAGACCAACCAACAAACCGCACCCACCTTCCCCCCACCCCACCCCCTGGACGTCCCTTCGCAATCACCTTTTGCAATTTTGCAACATTGATAAAAAGGTCCCAAGAGAAGGATTGTGAATAAAAAAGGAAAGAAAAATGAAGTGGACGACGAAGAAGAAGGAAATGATGAGAGGAAGTAGGAGGACAAGAAGAGACGTAACGAAGAAGAAAAAAAGAAAATAAAGGGAAAAGATAAAGAAAGATTTGAACCAGATAAAAGTAGAACAGCAAGAGAAATAACTTAATAAAGAAAACAAGAATGAACAGGTACGAAAAAGAAACGAAAAAAAAGAAAAGGAAAAGCAGGAGAAAAAAGGCAAAAAAAAAAAAAAAAAAAAAAAAAAAAAAAAAAAAAAAAAAAAAAAAAAAAAAAAAAGTAAAAATAGAATAACAAGACCGAAAAGAAAAAAAAATTGAGAAAAAGAATGAACAATATCGAAACGAAAGAAAAATAAAATAACTGAAAAAAACAAACAAACAAAAGAAACAGAACGAAAAGAGAGAGCAAATAAGACAAAAAGAAAAAAGAAGAAGAAAAAAAAATACATGCACGAAAAAAAAACGAATAATAAAAAGAAGAAAGAAAAAAAATACATCAAGAAAAAAAGAAAAAAAAAAAACAATACAAAGACAGAATAAATCCAAACCAGATAAACTCCCCAAGAGAAGACTGGCAAGAAGGGGTCATAAGCAACCACAACCTCCCTTATCGTGATGGACGCAAACAACACTCTAATAGATGGAGAAGGAGGCGCTGTCAGTCACACCACCTGCCAAGGATGAGGAAGATGTCTCGGGAATGTCTTGCGGGGGTAGGAGGAGGAGGAGGAGGAGGAGGAGGAGGAGGAGGAGGAGAGAGAGAGAAGGTGAAGGAGGGAGAGGAAGAAGGAGGGAGGTGGTGAGAGGGGGATGGGGAGGGATAGAAGAGGAGAAGGAGGGAAATAGGGAGTGATAGAAATAAAGAAGGAGAGAAAAAAAGGAAAAACAGACACAGAGAAACTCACTCTCTCTCTCTCTCTCTCTCTCTCTCTCTCTCTCTCTCTCTCTCTCTCCCTCTCCCTCCCTCCCTCCCTCCCTCCCCCCCCTCTCTTTCTCACAGCTAAAAAAACTCCCCCCCCCCCCCCTAAAAACCTCCTCAACACGAAGCGCACGGCAGACGGATGAGACAGAGGTCCTGCTGAGAGACAATTAGAGTCAAGACAACCTCCTCACGCGGGGGTATGTACGCGACACTAATAGCGGTGGCGGCGCGGTGTATCCCCCCCCCCCTCTCTTCTACCGGAGGAGCTGGACACTACCATATTTTTTCCCCTCACTCCAAACACCCCCCTCCTCCCCTCACACCAATCCTCACCCCTTCCCCTCATCACCCTCCCGCAGCCCATCCTTTCCCCTTCCTTCATTTCTCCCATCCCCTCCTTCCCCTCACTCCAATCCTCCCAACCCCCCCCTCCCCTCAACCCACCCCACCCCCCCACCCCCTTCCCTCACTCCATCAACCCCCCCCCCCTTCCCCTCCCCTCGAGAGACAATGAGCTGGCTCTTTTGTGTTGAGGTTCCTGACTGCTATTTGTTCAGTGGAGACTCCGAACTGGTGGGCGATTATGGGATCACTAACTCTACGGTGGTTGGAGCGGGGGGTGAGGGGGGCAGGTTGAGACTTTTTTTGTCGTTATTGTTGTTGTTGTTATCATTGTTATTATCATTATTATAATTTTTATCATTATTATGATATTTATCATTTTTGTCGTAATTATTATTATCATTATCATCATCATTACCGTAAGCATTTATTATCATAATTATTATCATCACTGTTCTTATTATCATCATCATAATCAATTTCATCATCATTTTCATCCTCATTCTCATTCAACACTGAATATCCCTTCAAAAAGAGCTACATCGGAACATCACCCACGCCCTACGTCTTGCAAGCCGGTGTCAGTTCGATCTCCTTGCATCTTGACCTCGCAAGGAGTCGCGCCAAGATCTCCGAGGGCACGAACGTAGGAGTCAAGATTTATCATGGCAATTGGCTTGCGAGTTACCCCCTTTTGCCATAAGAACGAATGGCACTCCGGGAAAATAATTTATCGTCGCATGTAGCAACTTTGGAAAAATTTCCTTCCCCCTCTGTTACAAATCTCATTATTGTTTTTGCTTTCATTATGACCATCCGTTCTCCCATTCTTGGCGAATGACATGAGTTGTCCTTCATTCCCTTGACATGACTTTGGGTCTTATCATCAGCTTTTTTTGGCGCTTATCCTCGTAAATCTCATTCCTCTCTATCCATTAGATTCTTTGTCTGTCTCTGTCTCCGTCATTCTCATTTTCATTCTCATTTTCATTCTCTC
The DNA here is from genome assembly GCA_017312705.2 of Penaeus japonicus. Taxonomy (NCBI): domain Eukaryota; kingdom Metazoa; phylum Arthropoda; class Malacostraca; order Decapoda; family Penaeidae; genus Penaeus; species Penaeus japonicus. The sequence goes on along the minus strand of BOPN01000004.1, from coordinate 345,487 downwards.
TTTCTTTCTTCCTTCCCCCTCTCTCTCTTTCTCCTTTCCTCTAGCTATCTCCTTTTACCCTTTCTTTATTTCTCTTTCTCATATCATCACAGAACTCACACATGACCCATTTCCTCCTTCCTTATCCCTGACCTAGCTCCTCCATAACCCAATCCTTCAAGGACTTTTCCCCTCTCCTGTGACCTAGTTCCTCACGCCTCACCCCTCAAGAAACCTTTTCCATTGCCCAATCAACTCTTCAATATGAACTGCTCCCTCTGCACTCTCCCTTACTCCATGCTACCCACCCTTCATCCCCCTTTACCCCTACTCCCTCATACCCCCTCTAAACCCTGCCCCTCTCCAGTCCAACTCCTCACACTTAACCCCGATTCCCCCTACCACTCCCCACTACAAACCCTCATACCCCCCCCCCCCCCGCGCTATCGTGACCCCACACCATAAGGACCTGTCTCAGTAGCACTCCCAGGTTCATGATGACCTTCCCCACACTCCTGCGAGTACGAGGGGGCGAAAGGGGGAAGGGGGAGAGGTGGGTGTGGAGGAGATGTGGGGATGGGGGGGGTGGGGGTTCTCACTAGACAAATGCCTCCCGCTAAATATAATGGTACGGATCGTAAATTTTCCCCGCACCTGCTTGTTGGCTTGTCCATACTTCGTTTAATCCTCGCTCTCGGCCTGGCTTCTTGCACGTGACTGCGGCGGAGTGTACCCCGTGAGATATACGTAGTGTTTATATCATTCTAGTTTATTTATTTATTAGTATTTTTTTTATTCTTTTGGTATAGGAAAGAGGAGAGAGGGGGAGTTGTACCCCCATGAAATGTATGTAGTGTTTATATTTCTGCCATTTATTTATCTATTAGTACTTTTTAAACTGTATTTTATGGTAGTGGAGGGGAGTGGAAATGTGTATATCAATTTCACTACAATCGTGTGAGTGTGTGAGAAATGAATGTATTTTGGATATATCTGTGTGTGTGTGAGAGAGAAAGAGAGAGAGAGAGAGAGAGAGAGAGAGAGAGAGAGAGAGAGAGAGAGAGAGAGAGAGAGAGAGAGAGAGAGAGAGAGAGAGAGAGAGAGAGAGAGAGAGAGAGAGAGAGAGAGAGAGAGAGAGAGAGAGAGAGAGATAGAGAAGACAGAAAAGGACAGAAAAAAGGCACAGCAACACGGTCAACAGAAAGCAGGGAAATAATACCAACTGAAGCCTAAGGAAACCCTCACACATACCAAAAAAAGAGAGAGAAAAAAAGCCCTACTGCTGTATACACGATCCATCAAATCTACAGAATAATTGGCAGCTTAACGCACGGATCAACACAGGCGCCAGAACGGAATTGGTAATTGGTATTCAGAAGAAATAGAGGAGGGGAGGCAAAGGAGGGGAAAATTCCAAAGAAATAAGGGGAAATCGGTGCGGTGCCATACACAAATACACGCTCAAGTCAGGAGTGAAAAAGATTGTCATTTGCCAAAGCTTATCTAGGGGAAAAATGAGTTAATAGTTATGACTATAATCAGCATGATTGGAATGACAAAGAAGAGATAAAATAAGGTGATGATGGCAGTAGTTGTGGTAGTAATAAAGGTAACAATTGAAGTAATAGCAATAACAATAATAATGGTAATGATGATAATGATAAAGATAATTCTGATGAGGATAATGATAATAAATGCGTTATATATGTATATATATATATATATATATATATATATATATATATATATATATATATATATATATATATATATGTATGTATGTATGTATATATACATATGTATATATATATGTATATGCATATGTATATATATATATATATATATATATATACATATATATATATATATATATATATATATATATATATATATATATGCGCGTCTGTGTGTGTGTGTGAGAAATGAGACAGAGGGGAGAGAACTTTGGAAGAGGAGAACTTTGAGAGAGAGCGAGGGAGAGGGATAGAGAGAGATAGAGATAGATAGATAGATAGATAGAGAGAGAGAGATAGAGAGAGAGAGAGAGAGAGAGAGGGGGGGGGGGGTAAACAAAGCACCACAGATAATCATTGTAAAGGTGAGGGAATGAGGGGACGGGTGACCCACGAGGGGAGATAAGAAGGGAAGAAGAAAGGAAACGTGAGAGACCACTTTACAAGGAGGATGATAAGGAGGAAGAGAAGGAATTGGAAGAGGAAGAGGAGAAGGAGGAGGAGGAAGACGGAGAGGAAGAGGGGGTGTGAAGGGAGAAGATGAAGGAGGAGGGGTAGGAGTTGGTGGAGAGGGACGACAGGAAGAGGAGGAGGAGAATTACGATGAAGACGATAACGACGATGATGATGAAAGGGAAAAGGAGGAAAACAAATATCAGGAACAAGAAGCAGAAAAAAAAACAGGAGAACAGGAAAGAAAAATGGGAAGAAAACGGGCAGCGGGCTGATAGGTCTCTCTCTCTCTCTCTCTCTCTCTCTCTCTCTCTCTCTCTCTCTCTCTCTCTCTCTCTCTCTCTCTCTCTCTCGACCCGAAAAGAAAAGGAGCGAGATCGAGTACCATCTGGCCAAAGGCAGAAGAAACGAAGTATGGGAGGAACAGAAGAACGAAAGGAGAATAAGCCAGAAGGGAGAGAAGATGGATGAGTCTCAGAAAAGAAACAAGAACTCTTAAGCCAGATGTGGAAGGAAAAATACGACATGAAGATAAGATGAATGATACGTGACACAGCCGGGTGGGCGAAAGGGGTGGGAGAGAGAGAGAGAAATGGAGGAAGGGAGGGTGGGAAGGAGGAAGGGAGGGTGGGAAGGAGGAAGGGAGGGTGGGAAGGAGGATGGGAAGGAGAGAGAGAGAGAGGTAAAAAATATAGGGAGAGATGGTGAGAGACAGAGAAAGGGTGGGATGAAGGGAGACAGAAAGAGCAATGGAAGGAATTCGGTTTTATATATATATATATATATATATATATATATATATATATATATATATATATACATATATATATTTATATATATATATATGTGTGTGTGTGTGTGTGTGTGTGTGTGTGTGTGTGTGTGTGTGTGTGTGTGTGTGTGTGTGTGTGTGTGTGTGTGTGTGTGTTAGTGTGTGTGTGTGTGTGTAGAGATAGATAGATAGATAGATAGAGAGTGACAGAAATAGAGGAAGACACAAAGTCACAGACAGAAAAATAATAACTTGTTGATACAATAAAGATCTTTGTCCTGAAAACCAGACTGGGAACCCCTAACTGAACAATATTCGGCCGCCGGTTATGTCTTTAAAAGTCAACCTCTTGACTTGGGCATTTTCCACAAAGATAAGACATCCTCAAGGCAAGAGATCGCTCGCTTTTACTTCCAACTTATAAGAACAATATATCGCTTCCAAAAGATAAGAATAAAAGCGAATTCTTTGTTCAAGTACGACATACAAATATACAGGCGCGAGTATGCAGTCTGTAGACTCACACGCACATACACACACACACACACACACACACACACACACACACACACACAGACACACACACACACACGCGCACACACAAATCTCTGTCGAAATAAATTATACAACACAATGACTAAGCCGCGAGTGAATAATGACTGTACAGTCGATCCCACAGACGTAATGTTGGTTCATTAAACTATTCTCAACTTACCCCAGCACAGGCTGGAAGTATCTTGACATAGATATTACACTTTTCCTGACTTTGTTTTGGTTTTGCTTTTTTCTTTGATTGGTTTGTTGTTTTCTTTGTCTATTTTTGCCTCTCTTGGTGCTTTTGTTTCTCTCGGTCCCTTTTTATTTTTATTTTTATTTCTTTTTCTGCCCCCCCCCCTCTCTATCTCTCTCTCTCTCACTCTCTCTCAATCTGTCTACTTATCAATCTATTGCCGTACAAACGCACAAATAAATAGTAATAGCGATATAAACTAACAAATTCAGACTTGCCCGAACACCCGAAAAAAAAACCTGTTTCGAATTTCTCCAAATGACTTCGGTTTCGTTAGCACTTTCCCCGATTCACTTTGACTAATGAGTTTGCCGGATCGAGGAGCACTTGCAGGGGTTGATCACTCCCTTAGGCTGGGCTATTAGGTGTGTGTGTGTGGGGATGGGGGGGGTAGGGAATTGACCAGGGGGGAGAGAAGAGGTGGTGGTTGGGGAGGAGTGGTGGCGATGTGACGGAAGGCAAGATGGAGGTGGTGATGGTATTGGTGGAGGGGGGAAGGGCATGGGTGGGGTGGGGTGGGGGGAGGAGGAGTGGAGGTGGCGGTGGAAGAGATGGTGGTGTAGGAGTGGTGAAGGTGGGAAAGGCGTGGTGGAGGTGTTGGTGGAATAAAGGGTGGTGGTGGAGGGGGTAGAGGTGGTGCAAGAGGAGGTCAAGAGGGAAGAAGGGGTTGAGATGAAGGAAGAAGTGGTGGTGGTTGAAGAAGAATTGATGGTGAAGGGGATGGGACGTCCTCTTCATATAACCTCCTCCTCCTTTCCTCTTCTTCTACCACCACCACCACCTCTTCCTCCTCCTCCTCCTCCTCCACCCCCCCCCCTCCCCCATCAGTGGGCCGCGTCGCCGCAATCTTCGATCTTTGTTCCAAGTTAGTTTTCAGGGACTTCCTCCTCCTTGCCTCTATAAAGGTGAAATTCTAACCCAGATAATTAACCACTTTATATGCAAGACTCGGCCAATTTACAGGGAAGTGTGTTCAAGGATTGCCAGAGGAGTTTCTCAAATAAAAGTGGTCAATTGGGAGAGGTGGTTTCCCTCCCCTCCCCTCCCTCCCCATCCACCCCCCTCACCCTCCCTCTGCTTCATTCTCTTCTCTTCATATATATTTTTTTTCATTATCATTATATTCACAATCATAATCATTAGTATCATTTTTATCGATAATATCATCATCATCTCGTTTTCTTTCTCCGCCATCATCCTTTTCATCATTGTCTTCTTTTTTATACCACATATTCTTTTTCTCATTCACTTACTTTCTTCTTCGGCATTCGCAAAAAAAAAAAAAAAAAAAAAAAAAAAAAAAATCCTTGTGTTCCTCTTCCCCCTCTCCTCTTTCTCCTCCTCCCATTCCCCCTCCTCTTCTTCCCTTGTCATTCCCTTCCCTTTAGTCCTCCCCTACCCCATCCCTCCCATCCCCTTTCTCCTATCCTCCTCCCCTGCCTTTCCCCCTTCCTCTCCCCCCTCTCTTCCCCTTCCCCCCCTCTCCCTGCCCTTCCCTCTCCCCCTCCCTCCCCACGCCTCCCCTCTCCCCACTCCCCCCTCGTTTAGCCAAGTAAATCCCGGCCGAGCCAATCCCACACCTATTTTCCGCGAAAGGAATGAAATGAATCTTAAATAAATCTTAAACTGCCAGGCTGCAAGATGGCGTTTTACTAACTTATAAAACGCGGCCGAACTTGATACACAAAGCGGAGTGAAAAGATGGAGCGCTTTTTCTTTTTTTCTTTCTTTAAACTCTTCTTTTTGCCTGTCGAATGCAG
>BOPN01000004.1:332500-335000 GCA_017312705.2 Penaeus japonicus | reverse complement strand
TCTCTCTCTCTCTCTCTCTTTCTCTCCTTTCCAATTTTCCATCACCCACTCCCTCACGCTCTGGATAGATCACGTTTCTCTTTCGCTCTCTCTCTTCCACTTTCCCTCTCACACTCAGATTCATCTCCCTCTATCTCCCTCGCCTCTCTTTCTCTCACTCCCTCTCGCCCATACCCCCTACCCCCCCCTTGGCACACATAAATCGCTGCCTCGGTTCGCTGGTGTTGGCGTCATGCACTAGCAAAATGGGGGGGGGGGGTCGCGGGAGGGAGAGACTGGGAGGAGGAGGAGAGGCTAAAGGGGGTGACAGGGGGAAGGTTAGAGAAGAGGGGAAGGAAAGAGTGAAGGGAGAGATGCGGGGATAGAGGTGGAAGAAGAGGAGCAGGAAGAGGTGAAGGGAAATGGAGGAGGAAAGGAATGAGGGAGAAGAAGAGGGAGAAAGGCGGAGGAAGATAATGAATAGAAGGGGGTTAGGCTGGGAGATAGGAAAGAGCCAAAGAGGGGTGGAAATTTGGAGAAGGGGGAGGAGGGGCTAGGAAAAGATGGGGAAGAAGGAAGAAGAGGGGAAATAACTGGAAGAAGGAGATAGGTGGTAGAGAAGGCCGGGGGTGGGGTGGGTTTTGAAACAGAAAGAGGAAAAGTCCTCCTCGAACAGTCGTTAGCAAAAGGACCTTGCTAATGTCCCGAGAAGTCGTTAGGTTGTCTTAGGGAATGAGGGTGAGGTAGGGGGAGGGGAGGGGGATCGGAGGGGGTTCAGGCAAAGGGTAGAAGAAGAGAAGTTGGGACGAAGAGAAGAGTGGGAAGGGTGCGTGGTAAAGAGTGTGTGAGGGAATGGGGAAGCTGTTTCAACTTCTTTTTCGTGGCATTAAAGAGTGCGTGAGTGTAGTGCTTGTGTGTGTGTGTGTGTGTGTGTGTGTGTGTGTGTGTGTGTGTGTGTGTGTGTGTGTGTGTGTGTGTGTGTGTGTGTGTGTGTGTGTGCGCGTGCGTGCGTGTTTGTATGTACGTGCGATTGCTTATGTGAGTGAGTTCATACGCGGTTGCTTGTGTGTGGGTATGTGGATATCCGAGCAGCATGCATGCGTAAGTGCTTGCATTTACGTGTTCCTTTCACATTTGCGTAGGTGGGTGTGTGCGTTTGTACCTACAAACTTGCGCCCACATGACCCCGAAGGAGGTGTTAATGACCCACCCCACCCCTTCCGCCCGCACCCTCCCCGGCCCGGCTCACGACCTTACAAAACTACTTTAACGACACGCCTTATGAAGGTGGGGGGGAGGGGGGGATGGAGAAGGACGTAAAAGAAGATGAAAAAAAAAGAAACAGGTACATAATAATAATGATAACAGTAATAACAATAAAGGTGGTTTTGATAATGGTAGAAATTATCATGATAAAGATAATAACAATAATAACAACAATAATAATAATATTGATAATTATAACAACAATAGTTGTAATAGTTTATTGATAAAACGATAATAATGATAATAACGATAGTGTTGATAAAGATAATATGAAGAAAGATATAAAAGTGAGAAGAAAAACGAGAGGAAAAAATAGACAAAAAAGGAAAAAGAAGAAAGAGATAAAAGGGATGAAGAGGAAGATGGAGAAAAGGGAGGGGGAGGGGTATCTGGTAGCAGATGAAGGAATTAATTGTTGCTGCGCGTATATCAACACAAAACCTTAAGGAGGGGGGGGGGAGGTTGGTTGGGAAAGTGGGGAATGGTTGGGGAGGTGGAGAAGGAGATGGGGAGAAGAAAGGAGATAGGAGAAGAAGGAGGTGAAGAGGTGGAAGGGGGTATTAAGAAAGAAGAGAGAAAGGAAAAAGATGCAATTGAAAAAAAACATACACACCTACAGGTAAAATTCGTACACAAAAATAAATATACATAAAGACACATATATGAACACATACACATACAAACATACACATTTAATAAACACATACACAAACACACACACACACACACATACACGTACACGCACACATACATACACATTTACACACACACACACACACACACACACACACACACACACACACACAGACAAACACACACCACATTTTCACATTAAATCAACCACACTATATGATTCCAAACGTAACTTAACACCCAAGCCAGAACCAAACTGACAAAATTCCTGAACCAAAAACATAGATAACATCAAGTAAAACTGAAGGAATTAACAACAACAACAAAAAACGAAAAAGGATAAACTTGTTGAATTTAATGCTTTTACAGAAAACGAAAGTTTGGCAGTAAAAGAAATCACAAAAATAATTAGAAAAAAAAGTCAGATAAAGTGTATGAAAAGATTTCTTTGGCGTTATCTTAATAATACGAGCTGTAGCAGGTAGGAAAAGAATTAGTAATAATAATAATAGCTGTAATGGTAGTATGAACATACATTAGCTGTAGTTATGGTAGTGGTTGTAGTAATATATATATTTTTTTTCTCGGACATATTTATCTTTTTCAGACGGATCTGCACTGC
>BOPN01000004.1:315000-317500 GCA_017312705.2 Penaeus japonicus | reverse complement strand
CCGACCCGTCCCCCTCCATCTTCAGAATACATATTCCCGGAGAAAACAATGACACCACAGCGTTTGATCGTTTCTCATACTTAAAACTTTCCGTACAAAGTTAAGGCAAAACCCTCGACTGCCTTCATCCATGCATAAACTACACAGTGGAGTTGGCTGTCACACGCGCACGAAGAATTCAGTTCAGTCTCTCCTTCAAATATCTCTTCTACTTCTTCTTCTTCTTCTTCATCTTTTCTTCAAAGTCGGTTTAAAATTTCATAGGGATAGTTAGTAGTAGTTAGCCCTGATATCTTAGTTCCCTCCTCCTCATACTTTTTTTCAGATTTTTTTTTTTTTTTTTTACCTTCCACCCATCATTAATTTTCTTTTTTTTTCATTTGTTTTTCTTCCGTCAATTTCCTTCTCTCCCATTTTGATTCTCAATTTTGCCTGTTGTTTTTTTTCGTGATGGAGTTTGGCATATCTGGAAAGTTGAGGGAGAAAAAACAAAACAAAAACAAATCAGTGTGTGTGTGCATGTTTTTGATCTGTGTGCGTCTTTGTCTCTTTGACTCTAACTCTTACATTTTTTTCTCTGACACTATCTCTCATCAATTTTTTCATTCACTAACTCACTTAACCAATCACTCATTCTCTCTCTCTCTCTCTCTCTCTCTCTCTCTCTCTCTCTCTCTCTCTCTCTCTCTCTCACACACACACACACACACACACACACACACACACACACACACACACACACACACACACACACACACACACACACACACACACACACACACACACACACACACACACACACACAAACACACACACACACGCGCACACACATAAACATATATGTGTATACTCAAACGTACATATATGTCTCTATAAATATATGTATATGTATATGTATATATATGTATATATATATATATATATATATATATATATATATATATATATATATATATATATATATATATATATATGTATATATATATATATATATATATATATATATATATATATATATATATATATATATATATATATATATATATATATATATAAGAAAAAAAAGAAAGAGGAGCTGGGGGAGAGAAGGACAGACAAAGGAGTCTGTATTTCTCTCAAGCACAAATGAGTCACAGAGGACTCGTCACGATGCAGTCCTCCTCCCTCCCTCCCTCCTTCCCAATCCTCCCCACCCTTCCTCCCACCCTCCCTCCCCCCCACCCACACACCCTTCCATCCCCAAAGTCACCCTCGCCTCTCGTACAATTCCCCTCCCCCACCCCCACCCCCCACACCTCCTCCCCTTCGAAAGAAATGGCCTGCGCGCGCATGTAATGGCTAGAGTTGGGCAATCGCGTTCTCCATCCGCCAATTTGTCGGGACAAAAGTTTGGTCACAACGAGAAGCGAGTTCCACTGAGGCTAGGGGGGAGGGGGGAGGGGGGAGGGCGGTGGGGTGGGAGGGGTAGGAGTGATTGGAGGTGATTGGGGGGGTAGGGGTGATTAGGGAATGGGGTAGGTGAGAGTGATTAGGAGTCAACACGCAAAACCTCTTTTCTCAGTTCTTTCTATATATTTCTTCATTTGTTTCATTATCTTTAACAATATCTTTATTAGTAACAAGTAAATTATCATTAAAGGGATTACCATTATCAAGATCATTGTTATCACTAATACTATCATCATTATTGTTATCATTATCATTACTAAGATTATCATTGTAATAAGACCGTCATTTCAATCTATACATTTTTTTCCCACGAGCCTAAAATATATCGCCATTTCGGAAAAAAGTTGACACTTTCATCGTTTTCTCATTTGCATGGTAATGATGACTTTCAAAAACAGCACATACATAATATATGATTTCAAATAAAGTGTCGTACAATGCGAGCTATCATATCCATTCCTATCAAACAGACCCATTCCCCATTTCCATTCCCAGTTCTATTTCCGGAATAATTTCTAAGCACTGTGGTAGCTACTGCAAAATTTCATCTAAATCAAAGTCATCGATGACAAAAGTATAGAGCGACATGACATTTTTTTTTCCTTGACATTAATAATTTTAGTATTTTTTCTTCACTTTACTGATCAAATTATTGCACTAGACGCGTATAAAATCGGCTGCAAGTTATTGTTTAAGTCACGTATAGAGCCTTCAAGTTACTGAATAGGGTGTGTCTAAAAAGTTATTGTACAAGTCAAACAAACAAACAAACAAAACAAAAAAAGACCTCTTAATGTTAAAATCCAAAACGCCATAAACACCATCAAGTTACTTTCTAAGACGTAAAATTACGTCACCAAGTAGCTGTTCCGGACGTGTCTAATGAGTTCTTTTAAGTTATTATTCATGACGTGTATGATGCCGTTCATAGTTACAGCTTAATTAAGGCGCGTACAAAAGGTAAATGTCAAAGAATTTTCATTAATCACTACTTACTTTAGGGTGAATTCCCTAACCAGGCCTCCAGTCGCACATACCTGAAAAAATAGTG
>BOPN01000004.1:302500-307500 GCA_017312705.2 Penaeus japonicus | reverse complement strand
ACGATTATCATTATCCTCATCAATATTGTGGTTATTCCTATCATCATCATATTTTCATTATCAATATCATTAGTGTTGTTGTTGTCCTTATCATCATCGTTATTAGTAATTTCCCTTGTCGTTTTGACTATCATTAGAATTTTTCGTGTTATTTTGTATATCATTATCTTTATCTCTCTATCTGTATTATCATCATTCTCTCTCTCTTCCTCCCTCTTTATCATTTTTTCTTCTTCTCCATCTCTCCCTCTCCTTCTCACTTCTTTTCTCCTCCTCCGTTGCCTTCATCTTCCCACTACCTCTTCTTCTCACCCCCCCCCCCCTTCTCCCTCCCATCCTCACTCTCCCACCCTCCCCTTCTCGTTCCCTCTCCCTCCCCTTCTTACTCCCTCTCTCTTCCCTTTTCCTTCCCACTATATCTCACTCCCTCTCCCTTCTTTCTCCCTCTTATGCACTCATTCCCTTTCTCTCCTTCCTTTATCCTCTCTTCTTCCTTCCTCCATTTTTTTTCGCGAGAAACCTCCGGGTTAAAAAGAAAAAGGTAGCCACGGATCATTCATTGTAATTCTCCAAGCGTCCTGCACCGTTCCAGTTTTTAGAGGGGATGGGGGGAATAGGGGAGGGGGAGGGGGAGGGGGAGGGGAAGGGGAGGGAGGGGAAGGGATAGGGGGAATGGGAGAGGGAGAGGGGAAGGGGAAGGAGGGGGCGGGATAGGGGGAATGGGGGAGGGAGAGGGGAAGGGGAAGGAGGGGGTGGGATAGGGGGAATGGGGGAGGGAGAGGGGAAGGGGAAGGAGGGGAAGGGATAGGGGGAATGGAGGAGGGAGAGGAGAAGGGGAAGGAGGGGGACGGGATAGGGAGAATGGGGGAGGGAGAGGGGAAGGGGAAGGAGGGGGCGGGATGGAGGAATGGGGGAGGGAGAGGGGAAGGGGGAAGGAGGGGGCGGGATAGAGGGAATGGGGGAGGGATAGGGGAAGGGGAAGGAGGGGGCGGGATAGGGGGAATGGGGAATGGGGGAGGGAGAGGGGAAGGGGAAGAAGGGGATGGGATAGGGGGAATGGGGGAGGGAGAGGGGAAGGGGAAGAAGGGGGCGGGATAGAGGGAATGGGGGAGGGAGAGGGGAAGGGGAAGGAGGGGGCAGGATAGGGGAATAAGGGAGGTAGAGGGGAAGGGGAAGGAGAAGGGGAAGGGGTTTGTGGGAAATGGGAGGATTGGAGCAGAAGGGGGCGGAGAGGGGAGAGAAGATGCCGGGTAAGGGGTAGGAAGGGAAAGAGGGGGAAAGGGTGCAGGGTAAGGAGGGTTGGGGTTGGAAGGAAGGGAGGGGGGCAGGGGGATGAGGAGCACAGATCTGCATTCCTATTGGTTGGTAATCTGGGTTCGAGCAAGACCTGCAAGCTGATGCCGATGGGCGTCTAACGTATATCATAATCGCTTTTCCTTGAAAGGCATCGGAAGGCGTCCTCTATCGGAATACACTTTGCCTCCAGATACGTGTACACATTCATAGACACATATATAGGTACATATATACACACATTATCAACGCACGCGCACGTGTTAACACTAATAAGCAAACACACAAACACACACACATACATATAATTCACAAACAAAAAATAGCGCCCTTCAAACACAGGGAGAGTACCCCCCCCCCAACGACGCCTACAAACAACCTCTTATACCTCACCCCCCTCCCACACTCACATATCACCCTCCAAATACCAAATACCACACAAATACTCCCACCGGACACCCGCACAAACACAAACAGACACACACACACACGACCACGTCATCCACAACTCCCACCGGACGCCCGCACACACACACACACACACACACACACACACACACACACACACACACACACACACACACACACGCACACACACACACACACACACACAGAACCCCTCCCCCTCCAACCCCAACACACAGAAGCTTTACATTTATTATCTTAATGGCAACTTTACACCTCGGTAGCACCATTGTTTGTAGTCCCCCCTAAAAGAGAGTCTTATTCCCAGGTTAATCTAAAACAATAATGCCTGGGTTAATCCAAATTGTTTCGCTGATAAAATGCTACGTTTTCTCACCATTAAAAAGAATGCTAGGGGGCTTCTCTTTTCTCCTCTATTTGCCTTTATCTTTATTACATATTTTGTTTATCTTTTTCATCGATTGTTCGACTTGTTATAATGCTTATTTTTTCTTGACCACTTACACATTTCCTGTCGTTTATCATTATCGTCATCTTTATCTATGTTATGATAATAAAAATTATTATTACTATTATAATCCTTATCATTATTATCATTATTATTACTATTATTATCATTATCATCATCAATATTATCATAATCATTATTATCATTAACCTTATTAATACTATTATCATTATTATAGTCCTTCTCATAATGATTATTATCATGATCATTATAATTCTTATTAGCATCATCATTATTATAGGCCTTCTCATAATGATCATTATCATTATCATTATAATTCTTATTAGCATCATCATTATTAATATCGTTATTATTATTACCATTATGACTATCCCCATCCTTATCATTAACTATAATCCCTCCCTCTATTATCATCTTTATTCATTCTTCTGATAAAAAAGAAACATTCCCCTCATTCTTCCTCACCATCAATATTATTGTCTTTCTCCTTTCCTTTTCATCTTCATCTCATCCTCTTCTTTCTTCTCCTCATTCCCCATCCACATTCATCCTTAGTTTCTTCTGTTCCTTATCTTTCCTAGCATTCTTTAGCTCCTCTTCCTTTCTTCCTTTTATTCCTCTTCCTCCTCCTCCTCCTACTCCTTTTTTTTCTCCTCTTCCCTCAACTCATTCAAACACCTTTTCACCAATCCCCCCCCCCCCGCACCTTGCCATTCCCTCCACCACCTTCCCTCCCCTTCCCACCCCATCCCCAACTTCAACCCCTTAGGGGGGGGGGGGGGCTATTCTCCATCCACCCCAAAAGCGCTCCCATGTCCACCCTCTCCCTTCCCCCTCCCGTCCCACCACTTGTTTATAAAAATCAGTTCCATAAACGGGAAGGAGGAGGGAGGGAGAGGTGAGGAGGGGGGAGTGCTAATAACCTGGCCTCGGATAAGGGGGAGGGGGAGGGGGAGGAGGAGAAGAGGAGGAGGGGATAGAGAAGAAGGAGGAGGAAGGGATGGAGATGAAGGAGGAGGAGTAGACGGAGAGGCTGGAGAAGAAGGAGAGAGTGGAGAAGAAGAAAAAAGAAGGGGAAATGGAAGAAGATGAATAAAAGGAGAGGCTGGAGAAGAAATAGAGGAAGGAGGAGGGGGGGGGGGGACAGGAGGAGAGACAAAAATAAGAAAAGAAGAAGAAGAGAAGGACAAGGAACAAGAAAAGAAGACGAAGAAGAAGAAGAAGAAAATGAAGATGACGAAGGGGAAGGAGAAAGAGGAGAATAAGAAGAATAAGAGGAAGAAGAGGAAAGAAAAGAAGAAAAAGAAGAAGGTGAAGATGGAAAATAAGAAGGAGGAAGAGGAGGAGGAGAAGGCGAAGAAGAGGAGACGAAGAAGACAGTGGAAGTGCTCATAACCCGGCCAAGGAAGAAAATAAGAAGTAGGTTGAGCAGAAACAGGAAGAATATTAAGAGTAGGAGCAGGCCGAGGAGGATAAGTAGGGGGAGAAGGAGGAAGAGGAGGAGAAAGAAGAGGAAGAAGAGGGATGGGGGAGAGGGGGGTGGAGACGACGCTGCCGAACTACGAACGTCTGGGGCCTCTGAACTCATTACCGTTCTTAATTAAATGGGCTTCCTAATCTTTGGCGGCGACGGGGAGTAGAGGAGGGGGGGGGTTGAGGGGTGAGTAGGAGAGTTGAGGAGGGCGAGAAGGAGGGTTGAGGGGGGTAAGGGGGATGAGAAGGTAGGGAGGGGGGAAAGGAGGGCGGTGTGTGTGTATGTGATTTGGGGGTTAGAGAAATAGAGAAAGAGAGAGAGAGAGAGAGAGAGAGAGAGAGAGAGAGAGAGAGAGAGAGAGAGAGAGAGAGAGAGAGAGAGAGAGAGAGCGAAGACTCTTAAATCTCCCAAAGTTAAGATCATTAAGTGGTTAAGTGCCAAAAAAGAAGAGCAACAACCGAAAAAATATACTAAGGAAATAGCTAAAGAGAAAGAAAACAATAAAAACACCCCAACCTCAAGCAGAAAAAGTGAAGTGAAAGCAAAGAAACCAGAATCCATAAAATGCAAAAAAGAAAGTGGAAAGGAAAGAGAGAGAGAGAGAGAGAGAGGGAGAGAAAGAGAGAGAGAGAGAGAGAGAGAGAGAGAGAGAGAGAGAGAGAGAGAGAGAGAGAGAGAGAGAGAGAGAGAGAGAGAGAGAGAGAGAAAGAGAGAGCGAAGACTCTTAAATCTCCCAAAGTTAAGATCATTAAGTGGTTAAGTGCCAAATTCTGTCCTTGCATGCCAATGTCTCTCATCTTTTCTTTCAAGGTGATTCCCAGGAAGTCATAATCTATGGAAAGTAAAAATGAGAAATGCAAGAGAGAAAAATGAGGAGAAATTTTGAGGGAAAAAAGCTGAGGGGAAAATGAGGGGAGAATTGAGGAGGGGGGGGGGGTGTACGAAGGAATAAGGGTAAAGTGCGTTTGTGATAATAGTGATTGTGTTAAAAAGTTAAGTGAGTATGTTAACTGTAATAGTGAATTTAGAGATAAATAAATAATAATGGTTTGTAATGATGGTGGCAATAGTAATATATAACAATAACAATAATAAGAACAATGATAATAACAAAGGTGATGGTAATGATGGAAATAATGATAACGATGATGAAGGATAAGGATAAGCCAATTTTGCGGAGCAGATGCTACGCCGGGCTTGTATGCACTAAGGCAAGCTCGCCTGTGTCAGCGTGTGCCAACGAGCGTTGACTCGATCTGAGCTTGGTCCTTACCCAACGCAGTGCCCAGCTACGTCAGTAACCGCCAGGTGACAGTGGAAGCTCACGAGTTTGGACGG
>BOPN01000004.1:297500-300000 GCA_017312705.2 Penaeus japonicus | reverse complement strand
TATTTCAGGAAGACGAGGAGGAGGGAGAAGGGGTAGGAGTAGGGGGAAAGGGGAGGAGAAGGAGGTTGGGGAGGGGAGGGGGAGGATAAGGAGGTTGGGGAGGGGAGGGGAGGGGGAGGATGGAAAGAGGAGGACAAGGAGGAAAAGGGGAGGAAGAGGAGAGGAGAAGGAGGAGGAGGAGGAAGAGAGGGAGGAGGAAGAAAGGGATGCAAGAGGAGGAGGAGGGGGAATGGAGAAGAGAAAACAGAGAAGAGAAAAAAAGGAGAGGAAAGAGGAAGGGTGGATATCCCCCTTCAACGCCCACGCAAGAACGGACAAAAGCCGAGAACTTCCTCCTTCTTTTGCTCAACACAAAGAAGTCCTCTACCCCCCCCCCCCCTACCGGCCTTCCCCTCTCGACATCTCCTTTTCTCCATCCCACCTCCCTCCATCCTATCCTCAGCCTTCCCGCCCTCGTCATATTTTCCTTTTTTTTCCCTTTTCACCCTTATTTAACACATTTTTTCCCACTACTCTTCCTTCACTGCTCCCCTCCTCCTCCCCATTCCTCTCTTCCCCTCTCCCCTCCTTCACCCTCCTTTGACGTTCCTCGGAGTCGCTGATGCATGCTTGGGATCTGGAGATAAACAGCTCCCGCAGAGAGAGAGAGAGAGAGAGAGAGAGAGAGAGAGAGAGAGAGAGAGAGAGAGCGAGTGTGAGTGCGTGCGTGCGTGCGTGTGTGTCGGTAACTTCTCCCTCGTTCATTATACACTGGGCTTCTGCTTTCATTATACTAAGCGGTGAAAAACAACTCGATGAAAAGGGAGACGAGGCGGGTGAGGAGGAGGAGGAGGAGGAGGAGGAGGAGGAGGAGGAAGAGGAGAAAGAGGAGGAGGAGGAAGAGGAGGAAAGAGAAGAAAGGAGAAGAGGAGAAAGAAGAAGAAGAGGAGAAAGAAGAAGAGGAGGAGGAGGAGGAGGAAAGTGCAGACGAGGAGGAGAAGGAGGATGAGGACAAAGAGGAGGATCTCTGCTTGGATTGCCAGTATCCTATTTCAGTCTCCGCTCTTCTGAATCCTTCTCCCCGTCTTCGCACATTCTCAGGGCTCGTTATCAATGTTGATATCAATAGAAGAGAAACAGTACCCCATTATCATAAATTATTACATCATCATAAGTGACGTCATTCCATAATCGAATAAAAAGTATCACAAGAGAAAGAAAACGTATACGCCGCAGAAGAAGGAGAAGAAGAAGAGAGAGATTACAAGTCAAGATGACGAATGAACAACCTAGCTCAGACAACCAGACGGGTAAGTGAGTCATCCAAGTAAGTGACTCATACAAGTGACTCATCCAAGTAAGTGATTAATTGAAGTAAGTGACTCATCCAGTAACTCATGAAGTAAGTGAGTCACCTAGTAACCCTGTACCCCCCCCCCTCCCCCCAAGAAAAATCTGCCGAGCAGGCCATTTTTTGTGATTTACCCGGCAAGTCATTAACTCATCTAATTATGTGAGTCATCCAAGTAAGTCATCTAGTAAGTCAGTAAGTAACTTATCCAGTAACAAATTCATCCAACAAGAAGCGCATCTAGTAAGTGACCCATCCAGTGCAACCCCCCCCCCCAAAAAAAAAAAAAAAAAAAAAAAAAACTCACAGACTCATTTGCGGAACGCCAAGAGCACCGACAGCATCTTGCGCTATCTCTGGATGCTGCATTAATTGGGCCACGACGCACATCCACAAGAGTGTAAAATAGCTGTAATTAAAGTATTAGGCGGCGTCTGGTAGGGGGGGTGGGGAGGGGGGGAAGGCTTACTGCCATAACTGCTGCCAGACTGAAAAGATGTCATGGGGCTGGCTCAATCATTCACTCACTCACTCATTCACTTAAAAGTATTAGACGGCGCCTGGTATGAGGGGGGAGGGGGGAGGAGTGGGAGGAGAGTGTTGCTGCCATGACTGCTGTCAAACTAGAGGAATTTCAAGGGGTTGACCCGCTAACTTATTCACTTAAAGTATAAGGCAGTGTCTGGAGCCCCCAGGGATGGGAAGGAGGAGGGACGGGGAAGTTGGTAAGGACGGATGGGGATGAGGAGGCACGGGGATAAGGAGAGGGGTGGAGGAAGGATGGGGAAGGGGAGGAGAGATGTGAAATGGGGGAGGATGGATAGGGATAGGGAGGAGGGATGGGGACGGGGAGGAGGGTGGGATGGGGATGGGAAGGAGAAGAGGGAAGGATGGGGATGGGGAGGAGGAAGGATGGGGAAGGGGAGGAGGAGAGATGTGAAAGGGGGGAGGATGGATGGGGATAGGGAGGAGGGATGGGGACGGGGAGGAGGGTGGGTGGGATGGGGATGGGGATGGGGATGGGAAGGAGAAGAGGGAAGGATGGGGATGGGGAGGAGGAGGGATGGGGAAGGGGAGGAGGAGGGATGGGGAAGGGGAGGAGAAGGGAAGGAGGAGGGACGGGGATGGGAAGAAGGAGGCATGCGGAAGGGGATGGGAAGGAGGAGGGAT
>BOPN01000004.1:272500-277500 GCA_017312705.2 Penaeus japonicus | reverse complement strand
GGGGTGAGGGGCGTTTTGTTGTGTGTGTGTGTGGGGCGTGGGGTTGTGTTTGTGTGGGTGGGGGGTGTTGGGTGTGTGTGTGTATGTGTGCGTGTATGTGTGTGTGTGTGTGTGTGTGTGTGTGTGTGTGTGTGTGTGTGTGTGTGTGTGTGTGTGTGTGTGTGTGTGTGTGTGTGAGGGGGTGTTTGTGTTTGTGTGGGTAGGGGTGTTATGTATTTGTATTTATGTGTGTGTGTTTGTTTGTTTGCTTGTGTGGGGTAGGGGTGAGGGGCGTTTTGTATGTGTGTGTGGGGGGGAGGTTGTGTTTGTGTGTGTGTGGGGGGGTGTGTGTGTGTGTGTGTGTGTGTGTGTGTGTGTGTGTGTGTGTGTGTGTGTGTGTGTGTGTGTGTGTGTGTGTGTGTGTGTGTGTGTGTGTGTGTGGTTGTGGGTGTGCACGCGTGTGTGTTTCTCTTTATATTGGTTAATTTATTCATATATTTATTGTTTTGTTATTAGATTCTGGCCTTTCACAACCGCACACGCAAGTACATATACATATTTTTCAAAGGGTTTTCATTCTGGTTCCATTTATTGCCTTTCTTTCAGTCAGGACTATTGTAATATATATACATATACATACAGAAACATGCATACAGATCAGAAGCACACACACACACACACACACACACACACACACACACACACACACACACAATAGCTATGTATGTATGTATATGTGTGTATGCGTACATGTATGTCAGTGAATGAGCGTGTACGTGCGTGCATGTATGAGTATATGTATGTGTATAACCACTTCTTTATTTCAATCTTCTGTCTTCTCTTTTCTTCTCGTTTTTCTTTTCGGCCCCTCTGACCGAGCAGCGTTCGCATTGTCATCCTAGCCTCCGCGCTTGATGGCCAGAAGACATAAAGGATGTCGGTAGATGTCGCCTTTATTTTCCTTTTAACGTCCAAATTCTAAGAGACAGAATGGGAGGGAAAGTGAAGGAAGGAATGGAGGGAGGGAGGGAGGGAGGGAGGGAGGGAGGGAGAGAGGGAGGAAGAGAGGGGGAGAGAGAGAGAGGGGGAGAGAGAGAGAGAGGGAGAGAGAGAGAGAGAGAGAGACGGAGAGAGAGTGAGAGACAGAAACAAAGACAGAAGGAATGAAAGAGAAGCACGGACAAAGAATTGTAAAAGACAGACACAAAGACATAAAGACAGACAGCAGAGATAAAAACAGACCAGTTCGAGTCACACAGAAAGAAAGAAAGAAGGCGAGATGATTTTGTGAAAAGGCGCACTTACCGTAATGTCTTTGTTCACAATAGTAATAGTTGTCATTTTTACAACACAAAAGGACCAATTTCCATCCGTTTTCTTTTAAGCCCCGTGTTGCCAAGGGTACTGACGAACCTCGATAAGGCCAATTTTCTTCAAGTGTCTAATAATAGAAGGAGAGATAGACAAAAAAGTTGGTTTTTTTTTAAGGGGGGGGGGGGAGCTGGAGAAAAGCACAAATGAAAACTTCGGTGGCTTCTTTTTCCCGGTATTTTGTTTTGAAAGGGAGAAAAAAAGGCATAGAGAAAAGGGGAAAAAATGTCAGAAAAATCAGTGAGAAAAATCAAAGCTCAAATCAAAGCTATTCCACAACTTAATCTTCTACAGACCTTTTTATTTTGACGATGATACCCTACCCTCCACCCCCCCCCCCCTCTCTCTCTCTCTCTCTCTCTCTCTCTCTCTCTCTCTCTCTCTCTCTCTCTCTCTCTCTCTCTCTCTCTCTCTCATTCACGACTAAGATTTTTTTTCTTCTTTCTCTCCTCCTTCTATCCATTTCATCCCTCCTTTCATAGATCTCTTCACTCTTACTTGCTCTTTCCTGCTCTTTCACTCTCGCCTCTTTCTTCCCTTCTCCTCCTCCTCCTCTTATTCTTTTCCTCATCTTCCTTCCGCTCTTCTCTCTTTTCTTCTTCTCGTCTATTCTCTCTCCCCTTCCGCCCCTCCCTTCCCCCCTTTCTCTCCTAAGTCTTCCTCCTTCCTCCTTCCGTCCTTCTCCTCCCTTGCCTAACCTCCTCCCTTCTTCTTTTTCTTTTCAAGCTCTCCCTTCCTCCCCCTCTCCTCCCCTCTTTCTTCCTTCTTCCCCCCCCTCTCTTTCCACCCCTGTCTTCCCTGCTGTTCGATCAAGAAAGCGAAGTCTCGAAGGCTTTATGTCAGCTGAAGAAAAACCCGGCGCCGGAGAGATGGAAGATGAGGAGGAGGAGGGGGAGGAGGAGGTGATGGTGGTGGCAGAAAAGGGGAAAGAGAAGGAGGAGGAGGAGGACGAAGAGGAGGAGGAGGAGGAGGAGGAGGAGGAGGAGGAGGAGGACGAAGAGGAGGAGGAGGAGGAGGAGATGAGGAAGAGGAGGAGGAGGCAAAGATGGAGAAAAAGGAGGAGGAGGAAGAAGCGATGGTGGTGGAGGAAGCGGAGGAGGAAGAGGAGGAGGAGGAGGAGAAGAGGAGGAGGAGTAAGAGGAGAAAGAGGAGGAAGAGGAGGAGGAGGAGGAGGAGGAGGAAAGGAGGAGAAGGAGGAGAGGGCGAAGGAGGAGGAGAAAGAAGAAGAGGAAGAGAAGGAGAAGAGGGAGTAAGAGAAAAAGAAAATGGTATAAGGAAGAGGACGAGGAAGAAGAAGAAGAAAACGAAGGAGAAGAGGATGAAGACCAGGAGGAAAAGGAGAAAAAAAGAAGGAGGAGTGGAAAGGACAAATAGGGCAACGACAAGGAGAAGAAAGAGGGAGAGGGGTAAAAGAAGAAGGAAGAAGAGCTGAAATAGGAATACATTACGATACTAATAAAAGAAGGAAAGAAAGGACACACCCCAATATTTCGAAAGCCAAATCGGGATTCCTTTACACTGTTATCACTGTTATTCCAGCCACTCACTTTGAAATCGCCCCCCCCCCCCTCATCTCCCACCTCTATCTCTTTTTCACTCCTTTTCTTCTTTCGTTAACCCTCTCCCCCCGCCCCCCCTCCTTCCATTCAACAGGGTGATGGAAAATATACAACGGGGGAGGAAGGCGGGAGGAGGAGGAGGAGGGGTAAGAGAGGGAGGAGGAGGAGGAAGAGGAGGAGGAGGAGGAGGAGGAGGAGGAGGAGGAGAGGCAAGAGAGGGAGGAGGAAGAGCAGTAGGAAGAGGAGGAAGAGAGGGAAGAGGAGGAGGAGAGGGAAGGGGAGGAAGAAAAAGGAGGAGAAAGAGGATGAAAGAACGGAGGATCAGGAGATTATCTTAATTTCATAAATTATCATAAATAAGTAAAAATGAGACTGATAGTGATTATATTTATCATTCTTAAGGTCATTATTCTTTTTATACTGACTATTAACAGATGAGTATTGGATAAGCATATATCAATATTGGATTGCAATTTATTAGCATATACTCATCATCATCATTATCATCAATATATATATATCTTTTGTTTTATCATCATTCTATTGTGTAGAATAAGTAGTAGCAAAACAACATCAGATTGTACTAGAATTATCCTTGTTACTTTCAGTAACAACACGCTTATCAAACTTCCTTTCTACCAGCACTTCTGCCGCTGTCAAACAACCAAAATTCTAGGAATAAATACAATTGTTCTCGTCACCATTACTAGCATTATTAAAGCGCTGTTATACTGAAGTAGCATTACCTGTTGCATACACTTTCCTGTTTTTTTTTGTTTTTTTTTCTTATGTCCCTTCCCTTGTCTTGTCCTGCCTTTATCCTTTATATATATATATATATATATATATATATATATATATATATATATATATATATATATATATATATGTGTGTGTGTGTGTGTGTGTGTGTGTGTGTATATATATATATATATATATATCTGTGTGTGCGTGTGTGTATACATATAAACAGATAAGTATATAAATATATATATGTATATATATATATATATATATATATATATATATATATATATGTAAAACATTAATAAACAATAGACAAAATATAACAACATACCCCTACTTAGCCCCTAATAAATACTTGAAATAAGAAATTTAATCAATTTAATAAAGTAAAAAATAAATGGATAAATATATAACCAACACATGCGCCTTTCCTTACTTTGCCTAATGAACTTGATGAGGAGCTGAGAGTCAATAAAATGAATGAAGATTAATAGATAAATCAGTGAGATGAAATGAAATGAAATAGAATAAAATACTCCCCATTCTTTTCTATTTTTAAATAAAAACAGAACACGAAAAAAAAAAATCCTTCTTTCCTTACCTTTCACAACGAGCTTGATGGGGAGCTCGGAGTCTATAAATAAATAAATAAAAGTAAATAAAGATTAACAGAGAAAAAGGGGAAAGAAGAAAAAAAAAGTAAAAATAGATAAAAAATAAATAAATAAATAAGATACAGAACAGAAACACTTGCCTTGCACGGTGAGTTTGATGGGCAACTCGGAGTCATCTCGGTTGTTGACCCGACAAACGTAAGTCCCAGAGTCGGAGGCGAGCACGGGCCGGAACGACAGGCTGTAGTTGGTCGGGTTGAGGGACATACGGGAGTCGTGGTGGAACAAGGTCACCGATTCTGACCTGTACTCCACCAGGTTGACAACCTGTGGCGCCACTGGGTCAGAGGGCAGCTGTTGGTTAGAGAGAGAGAGAGAATTGTCATTATCATATTTCTTTTTTTTTCTATTCATTCATTTTATTTCACACAAACACACACACACACACACACACACACACACAACACACACACGCACACAAACACACACACACACACACACACACACACACACACACACACACACACACAACACACACACACACACATACATATTTATTTCTTTTATTTTTTATCAATTATGAAAGTTTTGGGGAGGGAGAGAGGGAGAGGGAGAGGGAGGGAGGGAGGGAGGGAGGGAGGGAGGGAGGGAGAGAGAGAGAGAGAGAGAGAGAGAGAGAGAGAGAGAGAGAGAGAGAGGGTGGTGGTGGGGGGAGGCAGCAGTAAAGAAA
>BOPN01000004.1:262500-267500 GCA_017312705.2 Penaeus japonicus | reverse complement strand
GTTTTATTCTTCATACTATATACTTAAGATGACAAAATAAACGCTTCGCCCAATGGGATTTTCAAATCCATTTTCCGTTCGAGTTTGAGATTCAGACTCTCACATATATTTACCAAGCTCTATATTAATGTTTTCAAGATATCAATTCAAAACGGCAAAATTATCCTAAAAAACGACACATATTTAGAGCCAGAGTTTAGTTTTAGAGCCAGACTTTCATATATATATTCACCAAGTTCTATATGAATACCTGAAATAACTATATCGTCCTTCGACTGATTATAATTATTTATAGACAGATTCAAAAGAGGCAATATAAAATTTAATGTAACCTGAAGTTTACAGATGGGTTAATGTTTCACGTTACTTATAAAATACATAAAGCGATATCAATTAGTACTAAAAATACGTAATGATAGTAATAATCCGTAATAAAAATGGAAATAACAGATATAAAATTTAGCAAAAAAATAAAAATAAAATAATGGTATCATCAAGATCAATAATGTTAGAGCAACAACTACAAAATTAAAGCCAAAAAAAAACAAACAAATATGACCTTGAAGCTCCTTCCAGAATGTTTTTCTCTTAAAAGGTCACATTGCAAGATGCCCGTAAAATGTCACGTGACACTAACGATAATGAGTCAGATATGGACGATAAAGCAAAGGGGCCGATAAGGAGGTGATGTGAGATGTGTCTAGGTCTGTCTGTCTGTTTTGTTGATTATCTGCCCATATGTATGTATGTGTGTCTGGATGTCTATTTCGGTCTCGTTCTCGTTCTCTTTTTCTCTTTCCTCCGTCTTTCTTCCTACCTCTTTTGGCTCCTCTTTCCTTTCCATCTACCTCTCCCCCTCTCCCTCCTTTGCTCTCCTCCTCCCCTCTCTCCCTCCTCTTCCTCCCCTCCTTCCATCCCTCCTCTTCCTCCCCCCTCCCTCCCCCTCCCCTCCCTCCCCCCTCCTCCCCTCCCTCCCTCCTCCGCCCCTCCCTCCTCTTCCTTCCCTCCTCTCCCTACCCCTCCCTCCCTCCTCTTCCTTCTTCCCCTCCCCTTCTGAGGTGACCTTGGCGAATACCTTGGGAAACCGCCTTGCACCTTCAGAATTACCGTGGGACCCGGCCAGCATTCTTGTATCCTCACGAGCGGCGGAAATCAAGTTTAAACAGAATGGAATAAGATGCTTCGAAGAATTATAGTGATGTGGATGATAATGACAGTGACGGGGATAATTTTGATGATGGTAGTGATGAGGATAAAAATGAGGAGTATAATAATATCATTAAAAAAATGACAATTGCAAAGGTTTGACAAAGCAAACAAACGTGACAACGCAGCACTATCTTCAATATTGAGACGAGGTTTCCGGTCGCGTTGGAGTGGGGGGAGGGGGTGATGGGGGAGATGAAGAGGGGCTTGATGGAGCGATTTGGAGGGAGTAAAGCGGGGAGTGGAGGGAGTAGGCGGGAGGGGCGAAGGAGGTGGTGAAGAGGGGTGGAAGGAGAAGGAGAGGAGTTGATAAGGTATGAGGTGGAGGGAGAGGAGTTGATGGGGGTGAAACAGGGTATGGGGTTGGAGAGAGAGGGGACTGTAGGGGGTGAAACAAGAGCGGGGGTAAGATTAAAGGGAGTGATGGATATGAGGAATGATATCAAAGGGGGGGGGGGGATGAGGGTACAATAGACGAAGGGGGCATGAGGTATGGGAGGTGAGGGGAAGGAAGGGGGAGATGACGAGAAAGAGAAAGAGGGTTGGGGGGGGAGGGGAAAGGGTGTGATTTTAATATCTGCTAATGAACACGCGGACAGTATTTGGCGCCCTTTGATCCAGTCCGAATGCCCTTCTGGTTTATTGCGGCGATGGCATGAAAAGGCTATTGGAACTTCATCAAGACAGGTTTATTGAATGTTTTGGGAAGATGAGGGGAGGAGGAGGACGGGGGGTAGGAAGGGTTGCGCAGGGGGGTAGGGAAGGGGAGGGGGTAGGAAGAGGTGTGTAGGGGGGAAGGGAAGGGGAGGGGGTAGGAAGAGGTGTGTAGGGAGGAAGTGAAGGGGAGGGGGTAGGAAGAGGTGTGTAGAGGGGAAAAGAAGGGGAGGGGGGATGAAGAAGTGTGCAGGGGGAGAGAGAGAAGGGAGATGAGGAGGAGGGGGTTTAAGAAGGAAAGTAAAGGGGAGAGAAATGAGGACACAAGAAAGAGAAAGGGAAAGGAAGAGGAAGAAGGGAAGGGGGTAGTGTAACATGGAGAGGACGGGGAAGGGGAACTGGGTAAATGTAAAGGAACGGTTAGGGAAGGGTATGCAAGGAAAAGAAAGAGGGGTAGAAGGGAGGAAGAGGGATGTGCAAAGGGTAGAAGAGAATAAGCGGAGTAGAGGAGTGTTGTTAGTAAACTGCCATCGTAACATACACATCATATGTAGAAACACTCTGAAACACATAGAAATATACAATAAACAGACATGCACATAAATATCTACAAGTGCACACAAACAAACACACACACACACACACAAACACACACACACAAACACAAACACACACACACACACACACACACACACACACACACACACACACACCATCTTCCGCACACACACCGAACAAACCACGATAAGAAGACCCTGCAACAGGGCACTATACTCACATCACACCCACGACACCGCCACTCCAGAAGCAGGACGTAGGTGTCCCTGGCGGCAGGACACGCTAGGGTGACGTTGCCCCCCGCCCTGGTCACCGTCGGAGCGCCTGCTGGAGAAGGAGAACAAGTATGGTGAATAACGGGTCATGGCGGCTGTTATGTATGGTGATCATTGGTGTATGAGGACTTCAGTGCTTGTTGATTCGGGACGTATAGGTATTGATGATGCACAGTGATCTAGCGGTGATATAGAACAACATTAATATAGGCAGATATATAGATAGAGAGAGAGAGAGACAGAGAGAGACAGAGAGACAGAGAGAGAGAGAGAGAGAGAGAGAGAGAGAGAGAGAGAGAGAGAGAGAGAGAGAGAGAGAGAGAGAGAGAGAGAGAGGAGAGAAAAAGAAAGAGAAAGAGAGAAAGAGAGTATATTACGGCAGCCTGTTTTATTCCACTGCAGGACATAGGCCTCTCCCAAATCATGTTTGACCTTTCCATCCTTTCTCTCTCACTTCCGGAAAAGAAAGGCAAACGTATTCCTACTTTTCCACTCCCTTTGTGTCTTCCCTGCCTCTTCTTTACCGCCACACACGGAGCCTCCTCGCTGCACCAAAACCTTGCCCCATTATCTTCATGAATGCCCCCACCCCTCAACCAACCCCCCGACGCCCCTTATTAATGGGCGCATCACAGATCACAGCTATGAATGAGGGATCAATGGTACCCATTCAGCCTGGGCGACGTACGTATAAACCTGCCTGTAGCTTTTGTTGTGTGTGTGAATGATACTATTCCAGCGGTTGGGGGCTCCTTTGATTACAGAAACTGCCGCTAGAGGGTGTTTATGTTTGGTCGGCCGCCGATTATGCTGTCGGGGCCGAAAACAATGGGGAAATATGCGTGGTGGTGGGTGGGGCGGGTTCGGTTGGGGGGGGGGGGGGTTTCTGGGTGCCGGGATTAGGGATAAGAGTGGGAGGAGGGTGCGTCTGTCATGTTTTGGAAATTATTTCTTTGTTTCTCTCACTTCCTCTCTCTCTCTCTCTCTCTCTCTCTCTCTCTCTCTCTCTCTCTCTCTCTCTCTCTCTCTCTCTCTCTCTCTCTGCATTCTATAATATTTATAAATATATGTTTATGCAGTATGTGTATATGGCCATTCATTGTTTATGCTTTTGATTTTTGATTCTTCTTCTTAGGATCATTATCATTATACTTCCTGTTATCATATTACCATCATCATTTTTATTACTATTGCCATCATTATCGTTGTGGTTACTGTTATCATTTTAATGATAATACCATTGAATAGGGAGATGCGATGATAATGCTCATGACAACAACAGACGAAGTTATCTTGGTCTTCGACTGGGTAGAAATGACTTGACAGTGACAAGAACATGCAACTCATGGCCTTCCTGTTCATGTTGTTTTTTCATCTCCTTGACATGACTTTCAAAATTTATCTGTTATTTTCTCAATACCATGTTTCCCCATGATTGTCTCTCTTTATTCATTCTTCCCTTTAATGTCTAATTTCCTTCTCTGCCTCTGTCTCTCTTTCTGTTTCTTTCTCTCTCTTTCTCTATTTCCCTCACACACACACACCGGTATATCCCTCCTTCCCTCCCTCCCTCCCTCCTCCCCTACTGCTCCTTGAACCTCTTTCGCCCATAATAACTTACTCCTCCGGTGCCGTTCTCCAACCTCAGCATTTCCACCCACACTTAAATACTACTCTGGGCACCTCCCATTCACTCTCTCTCCCCTCCCCCTCCTCCTCCTCCTCCTCCTCCTCCTCCTCCTCCTCCTCTCTTCTCTTTTTCTCTTCTCTTTCTTTTTCTTCTTCTCCTCCTCTTTTTCTTCTCTGATTCCTCCTTCCCCTTTCATGTCCACTCCCATAAATCTCTACTTTTTATTTCTCTCTCGTCTCCACTTCTACTATCCTCCCTTCCACTCTCTCCTCTTCTCTTTCTTCTGCCTCTCTTCCCCTTCTTCTCCCTCCCCTCCCGTATCTCATCTATCTACTATCCCCCTCTCTCCTCCACTTATTCCAGTCCTTGCCCTTTATCTATCGCCTTCCCTCATTCCCTTCACCACTCCCCTCTCCCCCCTTCTCAACTCCCACGGTCTCGTCTCATCCTCCCACTCCCCTCTCATCCCTCCCCACTCCCCTCTCATCCACTCTTCCTTTTTCTCCGCCTCATTTCCCCTCCTCTCCCCCTTTCCCCTCCCATTCTTCACTTCCCCTCCCCCTTTCTTTGCTGCGGTCATAGCCATTCAGCAGAACAAGTGAAGCCGCGGTGGGGAAAAGGGAGGAGGGGGGAGGGGGGAGGGGGGAGAGGCTGGGAGGGATGAGAGATTAGGCGAG
>BOPN01000004.1:255000-257500 GCA_017312705.2 Penaeus japonicus | reverse complement strand
GGAACGAAAGAGAGAGAGAGAGAGAGAGAGAGAGAGAGAGAGAGAGAGAGAGAGAGAGAGAGAGAGAGAGAGAGAGAGAGAGAGAGAGAGAGAGAGAGAGAGAGAGAGAGAGAGAGAGAGAGAGAGAGAGAGAGAAAGAGAGACCTACCAAGGAAACATACAGAAATCCAGAGAGAGGGAGATTAAGACGAACGTAAAGAAAAAGGAAATCCCACCTTAACGACACAGGCCATGGAGTGATTACGAAAGGCCTCATCAAAGCTTTTCTCAAGTACAGCTCCGATAAACTTGATTCATGAATGATTTTGGATTGTTGATCAAAGGAGATGCGAGTTAATCTATTAATCAATGACATAGAATTGATAAAAAGAAGGCAATGCTGATGTAATGCAATCTAGCAAGAGAGATTAAGTGGGTTGCAAAAGGTTCTTGATCTTGATTTAACATATGCAAGTGTAAAAGGAAGATGATTAAGGAGAATGTAAAAAAGCGTAATCAAATACACTGAGAAATATACAGACATAAAACATAAATGAAATATATACAAACAAAAACAAAAACACACATACACATAATCATCCGAAGACCTAATAATCAGTGTTCAATTTTTGAAAAGGCTTTTGATCTCAATTTTATCTTCTCTTTCCTTGCAAATAATCAGAATTGCAAACGGCAAAAGGAAATAACATCAATACTCGGCTGGAAGCGTGAGGAAGAATCACTTTGATGCTCAGAGATAATGTCAATATATGATAATGATCATGTTGAGGATGATGTTGAAATGCGCTTTGATAACGCGTTTGACGAGCGAGGGATGGGAAGGCAGAGGGTAAATAGAGGGAGAGGGAGAGATAGAAAGAGAAAAGAGGAAAGGATAATTATGGCAATAGTAATCATTATCCCTGCTATCATTATTATCATCATTGTCGGTATCATCATCATCGTCATCATTGTTATCATTTATATCAATCATTATTGTTATTATTGTTTTTACTCTTACTATCATTATTATCATTATTATGATAAACATTATCATCATCATTATTAACATTACTGTCATTATCATTATCGTTATTATCATCATTTTCATCATCATTATGGTCTTTATGATAACCATTATTATCCTTATGATTATCATAATTACCATTACCAATACTATTATTGGTGCTGTCATTCTTATTACAACTACTACCATTATTATCATTAATATTATCCTTCATATTTACTACTGCCATTATCATTATTGTCATAAATGTGATAGTGATAACAATAAAGATAATACTCTTCATCATCCTTGCCATCTCTGATAAGGGCAAGAGAATTATATGATAAAAACAAGAACAACACCAATAGGAGTAGCAAAAATAATCATACCAAAAAACAACAATAGAATGAAAAATATGGTGATAATAATAACAGTATTGAAAATTATAAAATAACAATAATAATAAAGATGACAATAATAATAACAATGATAATAATAATAATAATGATAGAAATGATAATACTACTAATATTATTATTACATAACAAAAACAAAATGAATAAAAGAAGAAATACGAAGAAAACAAAGAAAGAGAGACAAAAACAAACCCAGAGAAAAACGGATGAAAGCAAGAATAGTGTATTTATCAAGTCCATTGGTATGCGGGACAGCAAGAACCCGGCTACCAAATGAGATTTAAACCTTAGGATATTTTCCCCGCCGTTCAATACGAATATTATGAATTACTTCTATTCCACGCGGACCTAGGACCCCGTCCTTTGGGAATTCTTAATGTCTGGGGCAATAGAAAAGAGGAGGCGGGGGAGGACGAGGGAGAGGGGGAGGGAGGAAGAGGGATGACGATGGGGATGGGGATGGGGATGGGGATGGGGATGGGGATGGGGATGGGGATGGGGATGGGGATGGGGATGGGAAGAGGAATGGGGATGGGGATGGGGAAAGTGTAAGAAGGCAGAGGGTGTGGGAGAATGGGGAAAATAGTGATCTCTCTCTCTCTCTCTCTCTCTCTCTCTCTCTCTCTCTCTCTCTCTCTCTCTCTCTCTCCTTTTCTTCCTCTGTTCTCTCCATATACCTACCCTCATCTCTGTTAGTCTATATGAGATTCTCTCTCTCTCCTTTTCTTTATCTGTTCTCTCCATCTATCTACCCCCATCTCTATTAGTCTATCTGTGATTCTCTCTCTCTCTCTCTATTTTTCCACTCCTCTTTTTCATATCATCTTTCCCCCTTTCTCTTTAATTCTTCTCTCTTTTCCCTTTCATATCCCCTTCCCCACTCCACTCCTCTCCTTCTCCCCTGTCTCCACATACACACACGTCCTAGCTTCCATACGATATATATTCGGAAATTCTCCCTCAGTAATTTCAGTTCATTAAACCTATTGTTTGATCTAGAATAAACTTTGGGGTTTGTTTCGGATAAACCTCCGCATGTGCCGGTTCGTTGAGAGAACAATAGTGTCCCAGATAATTGCTTCATTAAAGGAAAAACTGT
>BOPN01000004.1:227500-230000 GCA_017312705.2 Penaeus japonicus | reverse complement strand
GTAGATTATTCATCATCATATAATCTGTTACTTATCCATTAGCATGAAATCTGCAACGATGTTACTCTCTCTGTTTTTTCGTCCTACATGACAATTCTGTACCCTGTTTTCCCTTACCAGAGTTGCTTTTATACTCTAACAAGGGAAATTCAACCTTCTAAACCCCTTTGATAATTAGATTCCGTCTGATATGACCTGTAAATGGCGCAAAAGTTTGGAATTAGAAATCTAATCTTCCCATCATAATCATTTTAGTTCGGAAAGGCCTTTTGCTCGAGTAAACACGGGTAAAGCGAGAGAGACTGGAGTAAGCAAAGCAATACAGATACAGATCTTTCTTTCGGTCTCTCTTTCTCTCTTCCTTCTTTCTTTCTTCTCTATCTCTCCCCTCTCCCTTCGCTCTTTATCTCTCTCTCTTTCCTTTTCTCCCTATCCTTCTCATTCCTTCTCTCCCTCTCCCTCTCTCTCCCTCTCCCTTTTCCTTTCTCTCCCCTCCGTTCATTCCTAAACACGCACATACTCATTACCGACAACTTAGAGAGAGAGAGAGAGAGAGAGAGAGAGAGAGAGAGAGAGAGAGAGAGAGAGAGAGAGAGAGAGAGAGAGAGAGAGAGAGAGAGAGAGAGAGAGATACAGATACAGAGAGAGAAGTCAGAGACGAGACAGAACACCAGAGAGAGACAGACATGGAAAAAGAATCCCCCTCTAAATGCAAAGAACAGAAGCCGACGCACCGAAGCAAGGTCACCGGTTTTCTGACCCTATATATTTTTATGGCAGCATTGGGAAGCCGATAAAAATAATCCTCGGCCATACCAAGTGTGACAGCTCGACGCCAGATGGGAATCACCGCGTGTCTAGGAGAGGAAGGGAGGCTGAGCAAAGAGGACACGGAGCATGAGGATGTGGGGGAAGGGAAGGGGAAGGGGGAAGGGAGAAGGGGGAAGGGGGAAGGGGAGAGGAGGAGGAGGAGGAAGAGGAGGGGAAGAGGAGGAAGAGGAAGAGGAAGGAGGAGGAGGAGGAGGAGGAGAGGGAGGAGGAAGAGAGGGAGGAGGAGGAGGAGGAGGAAGGGGGAGGAGGGAGGGAGGGAGGAGGAATAGGAGGAGGAAGTGGAGGAGGAGAGCAAGCAAAGATCAAGAACAACAGAAACGCAAGAGAAAGAATTGAGAAAAAAAAATCACAAGAACAAAAGAGAATGACAAAGAAAGAGAAATATAGACAGAGAGATAGATAGATAGAGAGAGAGAGAGAGAGAGAAGAGCTCACATATACAAGCCCATCATGTAAAAAGCAGCTCCTGGCTGAAACTATTCAAATGTATATTTTGAGAAGGAAATAGGAAAGTCGTTAAAACAAATTAGAATATTCATGGAAAGTCATTACAGAGACAACTTGGAATTCTTGCTCTTTACTGTTAAATGTTCATGTTGGTTTCTATTTGTTAAAATGAGAAATATTTCTGTGTAAATATTAAAGATTCATATCAACCATTTACATCTATGAATGCAAATATACACATGCATAAACAGACTCAAATTACACTAACCACCTATTATCAATGAAAGTTTTTTGTCTATAAATTGCTTGACACAGTAGGGTGCACTTGTATTTGCTTGCTTGCTTTGTGAGTGAGTGTGTGAGTGTGTTTGTGTTTGTGTTTGTGTTTGTGTGTTTGTGTGTGTGTGTGTGTGTGTGTGTGTGTGTGTGTGTGTGTGTGGTGTGTGTGTGTGTGTTTTGTGTATTATTTACTTATGTGTATGCGAGTGAATTTGCACACAAAGAGAATATGAAATAAGGTCTCGTCAAATAGCCAAGCACAGACTCATAATGACAATAAAATATGGTAATAATAATAATAATAATCATTATCATCATAACAACTATAATAAAATTAAACACCAATGACATTACGGATAATCCAAAAAAACAAAAGTTCATAGACCGAAACACACAAGCGCGCAAAACACCCGCCAGCCCTAATTCCCACTGGCAGACACTCATACCCCTTCAAAGAGCATCGACAAGCAAGACAAGCATGAACCTCCATCGCAGTGCTGCCCGACTCGCCGACTCTTGCGTAATACTATTTACGGCGTAATGAATTTGACTTGAGAGAGACGGAGGGGGGGAGGTGGCTGGGGAGGTGGACGGGGTTGGAGGACGGGGGTGGGGTGGGGGGATTGGGATTGGAGTGTGATCTGGGTGAGGAAAATAATGTTTTTTTGTTTTTATATCATGTCTATCTTTGCGCAGTATGTACATACATAAACACAAATATTTTAGTGAGTGGGGATAATCATAAGATTAATACTATCAATAATGATGATACGACTACTACTGTGAATAATAAGAATAATAACAATGATAACAACAATAACAAATGATTACACACGATCAGGATGTGAAAGGGAAAAGAAAAATGGAAATCAACTACCAACAAAATAGCAACAGCCAATCGGAGAACACCATCTCGAAGCTCGAAGATGAATGGCTGCTGTTA
>BOPN01000004.1:217500-222500 GCA_017312705.2 Penaeus japonicus | reverse complement strand
CCTTTCTTCCTCCACCTCCCCCTCCCTCTCCCTCCATCCTCCACCTCCAACTCCCTCTCCCCAATCCCTTCCCTCCCACTCTCTCTCCCTCCCTCTCACCCTCCCTCTACCTCCCTCTCCCCGTCCCCTTCCCTTACCCTCCCCATCTCCCCTCCCTCTCACCCTCCCCTTCCCTCACCCTCACCCTCACCCTCCCTCTTCTCGTTTGATGCATGGACATGGGGATTATATCGGACGTGTTTATGTCATTAACATGGTGAAGGGGAGAGATACGATAATAGGGAGATGAAGATGTGGGCGATTAATAACCGATAGACAATGGTGTGATTATGATAATGGCGGAGAGGAGGGATGTTGATGATGATGGTGGTGGTGGTTGAGGGTGATAGGAGTGATGTTAATGATGTTGGCACCGATGGCGACAGAGAGAGACAGGTAGAAAGCTAGCTATATTATTATGATCGAATTAGGCTGTCAACGTCAAATAATATTTTCTATATCCAAAAAAAAATCGTATCTTTATAAAACCCTCATCTTAGCCCTACTGAGTATAGTATTAAGATAAGAAAAAAATATATGCTCATAGTACATAGATAGATAGATAGATAGATAGATAGATATCGTAGGGCAATTATTTATTACGAAACACCCCCTTTTTTACGCAAGAGTCGGCCAAGCTCCCAGTCGTTTCCGAACCGCCAAACCGCCTCGTCTTATTTCCCTCGCACAGAAGTCCCTGGCAGACACAGAATAACTCAATTTAAGGGACGGTATCCGTTCTCTCTCTCACTCTCTCTCTCTCTCTCTCTCTCTCTCTCTCTCTCTCTCTCTCTCTCTCTCTCTCTCTCTCTCTCTCTCTCTCTCTCTCTCTCTCTCTCTCTCTCTCTCTCTCTCTCTCTCTCTCTCTCTCTCTCTCTCTCGCTCTCTCTTTCTCTCCTCCCGTCTTCTCTCCTCCTCTATCTCCCTCCCCTCTCCCCTTTCCCCCCTATCCTCTCCATCTCGCCTTCTCCCTTTCGTCTCTTAAAGAATCAAGTTCTGGGCACATTCATAACTTTTAATAAGGTTATCGGCCCGAGATTGCTTGGGGAAAGGAGGAAGGGAGGGAGGGGGGAAGGGAGGAAAAGAGAGAGAGAGAGAGAGAGAGAGAGAGAGAGAGAGAGAGAGAGAGTAGAAGAGAATGAAGAGAGAGGACGAGCGAGGTAGGTAGGTAGGTAGATAAGAAAATAGATAGATAGAGAGAGAGAGAGTGAGAGAGTGAGAGAGAGAGAGAGAGAGAGAGAGAGAGAGAGAGAGAGAGAGAGAGAGAGAGAGAGAGAGAGAGAGAGAGAGAGAGAGAGAGAGAGAGAATCTTCATGAAAAGAGCTATAGAAAGAAGAATAAAGGAAGGAGATTTGATAGGAATACCACAATAGATATTATTTGAAAAAAAATAAAAATGCAATTCATGGGTAATCAATCGGGAAATGGGTTTAATACATAGGGGAAATATACACAATACTATATAGATAAAGAATTTTACTTATATAACGCTTTATGAAATATAAAAAGTATATGCAATTTAATAGTTAATTCACAATAGATAACTTTTAATAAGGTTATCGATCCGAGATTGCCTAGGGAATAGAGGTGGGGAGAAAAAGAGAGAGAGAGTGAGAGAGAGACAGAGAGAGAGAGAGAGAGAGAGAGAGAGAGAGAGAGAGAGAGAGAGAGAGAGAGAGAGAGAGAGAGAGAGAGAGAGATACGAAAAAAAATGAAAAACAAAAAGAGAGATACCAAAAAAAAATGAAAAAAAAAATGTCTTTTCCTCGTCGGTCACAGCCAGTGTTCTCAACGACAGAGCTTACCTTTTTCCCCATTTCCTTGGCTATTCACTGATATACGGACGGCTAGCGGTTAAAAACTGGAGAAGTCAAGCGTGAGACCGATATAAAAAGAAAAAGAGTAGGGGGCGAAGGGGGAAATAGATAAAGAAAGAGAGAGAAGGAGGAGAAGAAGGAGGTAGGGGGAGAAGGAGTGAGGAGTGGGAAGGGAGGAAGGGGGGGAGGGGGGGAGGGGAAGGAACCAGGCAGGTTGTTGAATCTATTGTTTTCCATTGGAGCAGAAAATCGGAATTCGTACTTTATTGACTGTGAGCACCTTAACCGCTGGATTAAGAAGGCCTTGAAGACTCGCTCAGGAACCATCAACTTCGAGGAGGCTCCCGGAGGCCGCTGGGAACCTTCGCCGAGGCGCCGCTTACCCGTTGCCACGTGTTTGGGGGTGCCGGTGTGTGTGTGTGTGTGTGTGTGTGTGTGTGTGTGTGTGTGTGTGTGTGTGTGTGTGTGTATATATACATCAACACACACACACACACACACACACACACACACACACACACACATATATATATATATATATATATATATATATATATATATATATATATATTTCTTCCTCCAGACCGCACACCCCACTGAAACCGAACGTCCCGCTTTCAGAATCAAAATTTGAGCCATTGTAGCACATAACAGGCCAGTTGAAGAGTTCGGCGACCGAGCGGTGAAGAGTGCGAGAAACCCGTCGCTCTCGATTGCCGTGATCTAAGAAGCTTCCCTCCCCCCCACCCCCCCAAAAGAGCTTGTACTTTGAGGCCTTTTAAGAGAGTGTTCTTGGCTCGTCAGCGGCGTATTGTGGAAGGAGGAAAAGCACCTTCCGTGTCCTGAGATGGTGGGGAGTGGGAGTGGGGGTGGGGTGGGGGCTTGGGAAAAGGTGAGAGGAGGAGGTATGCGGGCATGGGAAGAGGCTGGAGGAGAGATGAAAGGAGGAATGGAAGAGCGGGAGGATAAACAAGAGGGGCAGCAATGGAGTCAGATTGGGTAATGAGAGATTATTATTATCATTATCATTATTCCTATCTTTCGTCGTAGCATTAATAGCAGCAGCAGATGCTGCAATAGCAATAGTAGTCGTAGTGGTAGTAGCAGCAGCATGAGTAGTACAGTAGCAGTCGTGGTAGTAGTAGCATTCGAAGGACAGTAGTAGATGCAGTAGAAGTAGTAGTTGTAGTAGTAGCAGTTATCATTACTATCACTATTCCTACTAACATGATCATCATAATCATCGCCACTGTCATTTCCATTGCATCAACATTCCAATCACAAAGTCAATCCAACATCACCATCATCAATACTGCATCATTTATCATCATCATAAACCCTCTACTAACACGCTCTTCATCATCACCATCAAATTGTCTTTATCCTCATTTTCCTCACCATCATCACCGCCACCACAAAACACCGTGTGTGGCTA
The DNA here is from genome assembly GCA_017312705.2 of Penaeus japonicus. Lineage (NCBI taxonomy): Eukaryota > Metazoa > Arthropoda > Malacostraca > Decapoda > Penaeidae > Penaeus > Penaeus japonicus. Next base: position 219,209 of record BOPN01000004.1, on the reverse strand, counting down.
TGTAATTTCCGCTCTAGCGCCCTCAGCCAAACAAACCCCCTTTCGATACCCCCTAAAAAAGGGGAAGGGCCAAGCACCGACCGCAAAAAATGCCAAAGCGAAGTGCCAAAAAAACAGGGAGGAGGGGAAGGGGGTAGGGGTGAGGGTGAGTGCCCAGCCTCTTACCGGACTGAGACCTTCAGCTTATTAAGAAAGGCTTATGTAAAAAAATAATAATAATAATAATAACAAAATAGAATGATGATGATAATAATAAGTAGATGAAGATAAGGCAATATAAAAGTAAAGATATAAAGGAGAGGATATCATGACTAATAAAATAAGGCGGGGAAGATATATCAAAAGAAATAAGGAAAAAACGGAAATATATATAAATTTATATGTATATATATACATACATACATATAAATATATATATATATATATATATATATATATATATATATATATATATGTATGTATATATATGTATGTATATATGTATGTATATATATATATATATATATATATATATATATATGTATATATATATATATATATATGTATATATATATATATATATATATATATGTATATATATATATATATATATATATATATATATATATATATATATATATATATATATATATATACATATATATGTATATAAAAACAACAAAGAGAAAATAAAAACCTAGCATAACTAACCAAAAAGAAACAAACATAAAACCGAACAAACCAATATGAAAAAATACACCAAAACAACGAATAAACAAGCAAACGAAAAAAAAAAAAAAAAAAAAAAGGAAAAAAAAGAAAAGAAACTGACAGACAAACACGTAAGACCTTCGCCAGTTAATCGTCTCGGCGACGGGGATTAAATCTTTAGGAGCTTGCGGCCCGATAATAAAAGAGCGTATGTAAATGGCGATCATGTCTATCTCAGCTCCAGTATGCAAATTCCTACCCCCCCCCCCCCCCACACACACACAGCGGATATAGCTGAGAGGGCACAGAGGGAAGGGCAGAGGAGAGGGGAGGTAGTAGGGGTGGAAGGGAATGGAGGGAGGGAAAGAGGAGGAGGGAGGGATGGGAAGAGAGGGAGAGGGAGAGGGAGAGGGAGAGAGAGAGAGAGAGAGAGAGAGAGAGAGAGAGAGAGAGAGAGAGAGAGAGAGAGAGAGAGAGAGAGAGAGAGGTAGACAGGCAGAGACACAGAGAGAAAGTGAGAAAGCTGGATGTAGAGAGACATAGAGAGAGAGAGAGCTAGAGTAAGAAAATTAGATGTAGAGAGACAAAAAATTGCGAGTTATTCTGACTGGAAAAAAATCAACAAAAATAAACATGTCGGGTATTCAGAGATGCAGAAACGAATGCAGTGGCTGAGAGAAAAACGAGAGAACGTGGGAGTTATGAAATATGCAAGGGAAGAATCTGTACAGATGTGGAGAGGGAAAGAGAGAGCGAGAGAGAGAGAGAGAGAGAGAGAGAGAGAGAGAGAGAGAGAGAGAGAGAGAGAGAGAGAGAGAGAGAGAGAGAGAGAGAGAGAGAGAGAGAGAGAGAGAGAGAGAGAGAGAGAGAGTGGGAGAATTCAGGGAGGGAGGGAAAGAGGGATAGAGAAACAGAAAGAAAGACAAAAATAATGTGAGTGTATCAAAGAAACATAGTAAAAGATAAACAGAGAAATAGAGAGAAACAGAGAGAAAGACAAAAATAATGTGAGTGTATCA